>LUCM01006599.1:64883-90328 GCA_008360955.1 Fasciolopsis buskii
ATGCTGACCGCGGCCCCCCGTCCTGAAGAATGATGTACATTGCTGTTTCATTAATAAAGGAAGTGAGAAATAAAAGATAAAAGATAAAGATGGAAATAAAGGGATTGTTACTTTGAAGCGGCATGAAAAGACCTAAGTAATCCGTATGAAGTCAAACAGATTGACAAAAACACGAAGAGTAAATCTATTTGCAAAGAGGTGGTGCCAAATACTGCAGCCCACTCGGAGGAATTTTAACAGCAGCCGAGTCGGCTGACAAGCATAGACAAAAAGCAAACCTTGTCTGTTTGACAAATACGCATGCATTCTGCACAATCCAGCACTTGTTGATTGATGCCTGTAGACCTAGACATTCACCACACACTCCTCATGACTATAGTCTCCTTACTGATATTATCATAGTCTGCATGCAGTTCCGCTAGTTTTTGGCATCCAAGGGTGACTTTAGGTATAAACTGGAATTGCTCAAACGCATCGCAAAGTACGTACCAACGGGAAATGAAACAAAGTGAAATATCGTGCAGTGGTACACATGCACGAAGGCATTTTAGCGTACAGGTCACTTTCAGTCGAAGATTGCTGACTTGGCAGCGGAGGGTTCAATGCACCAGAATGATTGAAGGTGTCACTGATTTTTTCACAATTTTAGGTGACTTAGGAGTCTGTTCGTTCTTTTCGGGTTGAGGATTGTGCTCGACAGTCGTGTGAACTTCTGCAGTACAGAGCTCAGCGCATATGCGACTGGATCCTCAGCTGTTCTCAAACAAGACTAGCCAATGAGCCGATTTGAACTATGAAATCAGTTTACTTCAGTCGTCGTGCAGTTTGTGCACGGTAGCCTTTTGGACACAGCAAAAGGGTTTGAACGGGCTTGGTGAACGGTTCCAGTAGGCGCGATGAATAAGTTGAACATCTCGTATGCGCCTGTGGTTCAGCTAACGAATGTGAAGTGCACGGAAAGATGACTGCTGGAAATAACTGCATCATTGCAAGATAGTGAAATTGTTTTGACAGTAAAAGAAGCAAATGCCGCATTTTCTCGTTTCTCAGTTTGGATGAGTCAAGTAGATGAGGTCAAATACTGTAGATGTTCGTGTAGAAATTACAGTTTCTAACAAATGGTACTTGGGGCGATGAAACCGGACCGTAGACAATGATCCTTGGGAAATATGCATGGAGTCACCGTCACTGGTTAGGGAGTATCCCGTTTCTCACAAAAAAATTAATCTAAGAATATCAAAAAAAAGAATCGGACTATCAGGCATAAGTAAATCTGGCCACATGTTGTCAGTGAGCACGGCAGTCGATAATTATTGCCTGGCTTAAACGGTAAAGTATCAAAGTGTATGATAAAGCAATTTGTACCACGTGATTTACGAAGCCAGAAACATCTCCAGAATGACAAAATCGAAAGAAATGCCCAAATATACCAAAGAATCGATGCTGTACATTGATTACTAGATGGACTTTGTGTCAAACAAACTCGGTGGTAATGCCACACTGAATAAATGCAAAATACTAAACTATTAACTATAACAGATTACTTTGTCCAGACAGTTGGAATGGCATGAACAAGACTATACAATATTTGCAGTAATAACACTCTGGTCTTGTCACATTCAACGTTCTTTTGGCAAACGTGATTTTGTGTTCCCAGATCATGACCTACCTGATTCGCGAAGCTGTTTTGACAGTATTTTACTGAATTAATCAATAGAATGCATCATTAAAAACATTGAAAATACGCCCGAAATTTTGACTTCAGAAATCTCCAAGTCCACCAAGACTCTCAGAACTCTAGGTTATCCAACGGTATAGAATGACAAGCAAACAAACAAGCTAACGACTAATATTTTGTAGTAAAAATGAATAATAGAAAGATGTTTTAAGTGAAGGTTTCCGGTAAAATGTTGGTCTATTACTAATTCCGAATACAACTTTGGCCTACCAAGCATTCAGCTCCGTGTTTGACGTCTGAAGTTCAACCCACGTAGGTCACGCACGCTAGGAAACCTGCAAGACAAGCGAATAACACGCATGAACATGTTTTATATAGTGGCCTATATTGCGGTCTTTTGTGGTACCACGTTTCGCTTTTTTCGTGAAAAAAAAGGCTGCAAGCAGCCGGAGCCACTTATCCAATCGTACAGGCAATATTGAAGACCAGTATTGCGCACATTCGCATTTTGCATAGCTCTTTACAACTTCGTGTGTATCACAACCTTTGACCTACGTAATACCCAGTTATCAACTGTGATTGAAGACTCAGATGTATCCGTCCTTACAATAGACAGGTGATATCATTTCCTTGGGAAAAACGAGCTGTTAGTAGCTTTCTCCCACAAAAACTGGTTACGTAGTCGAATTACCACAGCTTTGCTGAAGTATAACATGTTCTCTTGGTAATTTGTAACAAAGGTCCAAACACGAAATGAGGTGTTGGGTTCTTACCATATGCTTTATGCGTTGTGATCCATACTAAAAATCGGGATGACGGTCGGTTGTGTTCCACACTGTCGATTTAACTAGTCATTTGAAAATATGTTCTGGCATCCGTTTGGGAATTATTTCTTTTGTTCACTCCATGAACGCGTCTTTGAGACTGCAAGTGAACTGTTATGCAGGTGCGATGGGGACTATCACGAGGGAAGCCATCAACGTCATACCGGATTTTAAGGGAGACAAAATATGTAAAGAATTATCAACGAATTACACTTGTGGTTCTTCTGTGGACTCTTCGACGAAGAGCTTCCATGCACACTTGACGCAACAAATTCCATTCCGGTGAGACATATCAATTCGGAGTGCACAAGTATGTGAATGTTTGGACAAGACAGTACCGGGTACGCATACCTGATGAGTGACAATAACCGCGAATCCGGTCGTATACTCCCGGGCAAATATGTTCACTTATCCAGATACTGTTTACATTTTCTATAGATATATATATATATATGTAACTATCCGTGGTGCCTCAAAGAAAAGTTTGCACTTGCTGCCTAAAAAGCTACCGGAGTCTGAAATCCGAGCTGTGAAGGGTTTACTGTCAGGGCTTATGCTCGACCTTTGAACAAGGCGTTTGAAACACACGTGCTCAACCTCCACACTTCTCCATGTTGACCGATGAACCGGAATTTTCTATCTCAGATCTAAGTCTAACAGCTCGATTTTATTTCTACTCTCGTTTTCTAAATGTGTCAGGAAAAGCTGAACTCTATGGGAAAGATGCCAATGTGAGTTTTAGAGGGTAACACGTGTTCACAGAAAATGGTGATGACAAATAGAAATAATTGCCAAATAGAAGGATTGCGCCACGGAATAGCAAGAGAATGATGATCCCCTTTGAGAAGCTGAGAGGCTCTGGATGGCAACGTTTTGTCTGTAAACAAGACTAACAGAGCCGAGCAGCTTAACTTGTTCCAAAAGCTTGTCGAATTACGTCCGGAACATACTGGCGAACAGTCGTGTGCTAATTAAGGTGACTTGGTTCAGCTCGCAACAATTTTGCAAACGTTTCCGCGTCACGATAAACCGGGACTAAGACAAGTTTGGATATTGTAAGGTCGATAACCTGCAACCACTTCGCGAACTATAATAACTACCCATTTGTTTTCGGGTTCGATGCTTAGGACAGACTCGGTCCGTAAGGGTAAAGTGGCACAATGTAATTTCTTGTGTCTTTGGTATTCAATAAGCCACTGAAACAATTCCGAAATACCACTGGTGCTGTGTGACCTCAAAATCTCCATCGTTTGTCTCTGGTTCGAGCCCCATTTCGGGGAATGGTGATTGTGCACCCGGGAAATTCGGGCCAAAGTGAAAATGGACGAGCATACCTTCCACAAGCTTCAGTTTTCCGGCATAATTATTCATTTCCAATGATAAATGTTTACCCTCTAACCAGCCTCTCAGTGTTTCGATGAGCCGACGATTGCGTTCATTTCATTCCAACTATTCCAGACAAAAGGTGTCATCAAGTGGCAATACACAACGGTATGCTCATTCATGCTGCAGTGATACTGGATATCATCAGAGTGTTGCTTTTCGCTCGGGCGTCGGAATAAAAAAAAAACGAATATTGAAGCGATAATCATGTCATTTGGTGCTGTTGTCACTTTAAAGGATAGAAAGCTTTCAAATGGCCGTTTTCAAGAGTTTTTAATTCGAATTACGTTAAAATTCTATTTCGAAACAGAACGAGAAAAGAGGTCTTTAAGACTTCTTATGCCTATATACCCGATGTCCCTTTTCGAGGAATATGATTTCTATTAACATCATTTTCCTACCACATTTTCGGCAACTGGTGTAGCGATTTTCACTTGCTGTTTCCCATTTCGATAGGTTACATAAATGCAAGATAAATAAATCCAAGTGGATTGCGTTGAAACATTTGACTTTACAAAGCTCCTGGTATTTGCCAAGTTGACCGTCTGCTCGGATATATACTCAGCTTTGCAAGACATTTAACGTCGCATCCGTTGTCTTTTCAATGAACGTTTGATTGGCAAATCGGAACTTGTTTGGATGTAATGAATGAAATCCGTTCAACCCAATCCCAATATTTGTTCCAACGTGGTAATCTTTCGTCCACTACTTTTTTCTATTAGGTGTCACCAAAATTACGAGAGGACTGAAAACGAGTAAGCTATTTGAAAAAATCCAACATGATCTATCCGGTAATTTCTTAGATTATTCCAAATTAGGGAAACTGTCCCAAGTAAACTCGGACGCGAAGCTCTCAATGCGATGTCGACTAGGATTTCCGTTCACGGGGTGATGGTTCGTGCAAGATTTCCCCGTTGATTTGGGACCATCACTTGTGCTGAGCACAGTCTTGTGTTGAACTCTATTTCACCTAGTGGTGCTAGACATCCGTGAACCCGACCAATCTTGGCACATTCGAGGAGAAAAAATGATAGCTAAATATTTAGGCAGGCACAACCGAGTGTGACGCATTGGAAAATTTCCACTGTCCGTACCTCGTTAGGATCGTAGGACACGGGGAGGGTTGAACAAAGGTCAGCGTATACGATGAATTTATTTCAAGGTCTCTTTTAGTATATCTGTTTATACGCAGCAACGGGTGACCATGGTTATCGAGGTACATGTTTCCCAAACACGAGTATAAAAATTTCGCATTTGTATTTTTAATCTTATCCTGAGTTCAATTCATAAACGATAAAAAAGATATCGCTTGTCCAACAAACACTCACTTTATTGAGTATCCGACACAGGAATAACCGTGTATTTATAATCGGAAGGTAATTATATGTTAATTGGGGTATTTTTATTTAATTTAAATCTAATCCATGAGGCTGATCATTAACAGACGATTTTCGTTTACGGAGATGCTCCATATGAAATCCTACCATAGCCGGAATTTTGATTCTATCCAAGACGTGTTTCTTTTTCCTGCCGTGATAATTAAAGTGGATATCTAAGCAGTGGATACTGGCTTATTTAAGAAATAAAAGCAATTTCACTTCGGAGGTGTTGGATGCCATATGGAAATGAAAAAAGAACCTACTGAAGGATAGCAGAGGGCCCATTGATTGTCTCTGTTAATTGGTGCTCGAATCGAAGCAAAACAAGCTCCGAATTGCTGTGAGTTAATCACACTTTGTCCTTCCTAACAAGGTTGTGACGAGTCATGGTTAAGTGTTAGGAGAAGTGGTTAAAATGGGAGATCGACCGAATTTCTAACAGATTTGCTCCCCAGGCAGTTCCAAAGCGTGTGGATTGTAACCAAAACAAGTGCAGAGCTCTCAGGGAATGCATAAATGCAAACGGGAGATCTACTTGCCCTATGGTGTTGACTGTTGAAGCGCAAATTAATCATATGAAGCAAGGCGTGTGTGCATCAGGTCTTAGATGTAGTTTGCAAAAATGTGTAACGTTTCAAAATCACAGCTCATTGATTTGTTTCGCGAAAACGCATGCAAAGAATCGCGAGAAACCGAGTTACGACGAATTGCCGGGCGACCAGCTAGGCGAATTGAGGTTGGAAGACCGGAATTTCTATTTCGAATTCGAAGTGTGACAACTTCTATGGAGGGAAAGCCAGCAACGCACCGGTGGACATAATAACCTTCTACTGTTTGATTTCAATTCGATCAGCCTTATGTGCCCTCAGAAATGATGCTCGTGAAGAGATAAGTACGCCATCGGGATATGTGAATCGATTCTGCTGAAAGTGTGGGAGAGAAACAAAACTTTTGAAAAATCCCACGGAACACATTGAGAACAACACAACTTGGCGAACAAGCTCGTTTTCAGTTATTCGTATTCACGCCAATACATAACATTAAATATGCTTGGAGTTGATTTAAGGAAAATCATCGATTTGCAGCCACATCAGTTCACAACTCTAAGAACGGTGTGTCCGCGTGTGTGTAATTAATCAATCTGTCGCACGATCAGGTTGTTTACCACTTGTTGGATAATGATAAGTGGGCCAGGGAAGTTTGAGAGTTTGGAAAAATTGTTTCTGAGCACACAGAGGGAGATTATACATCCAGATAGATACGAATTTGGCTGTGTTCAAGATGCGACGCTTGACAGTTCTTGATTGACTGCACTCAAAATTGCGAATGCTAACAACCTGATCGTGTGACAGACTGGTCAATTACACATACACGCGGACACACCATTCTTAGAGTTGTGAACTGATGTGGCTGCAAATCGGTGATTTTCCTTAAACCAACTCCAAGCATATTTAATGTTATGTATTGGCATGAATACGAATAACTGAAAACGAGCTTGTTCGCCACGTTGTATTGTTCAGAAACAAAACTTTTAGTGCATCACCAATGATCCATGAATGTGTTCGTATCTGTGCCGATGAAACTGGGCATGCACGTAATGGCATCCTCGATTGGCTCTGGAAAGCAAACTGATGAAATTGCTGACTGCAACTGTTAGGTAACAAATATGGGGTTTTGGACTAGGTGTTTTGAAAAAAAGACGTTAGGAGTCGGCGATGGTCACGTAGATAACGTCGTGGCGTTTGGACGTGAAGGTCGCGGGTCTGAATCCTTCCACCGCCGTCTAACTTCCATATTCGACAGCCTTCTGTTGGCCTCCGCCCCTTCCTGAGAAATAATAAACGTTGTAGTTCCGTTTATAAAGGAAGTAAAAGATAGAAAATACACCGTAGATGCACGGCGAAATCCTCAGTTTGCTGCGAATGAGGATCAGCATCGCACACGAATGAAAAGTCAGCAGATGCGCATCCGGCTCAGTTCAACATCGCTGGGAAATTCATGGTGGATCACGAGGATAATAGTAGGACTGGGAGCAGCATAATTAAGTTCTCCTGATCAGTAAACTCTTCATGCAGAGGAAGGAACAATATCGCAACTGTACTGAGCATGTTACGCACTGGTCTGGCGCGTTACTCGAATGCGTTTAAGGTGGCATTTAAGCAAGTCCTCTGACTAATCGAACGAATCGTCACTGGTCATAAGCACTGTGTGCAAGCGAATTTCACGTCCTCATCTTACGAAGATAGATTGGTCGACCTACATTTGTTTGTTAGTTCCTACTGGCCTAAGTCACTTTTCATTGCCTAGTCCATAAACACTCATGTAGTGGATGTACACAGTAAAACGGGAACGATGTAAATTTCGTTTCGATGATCAGAGCTATAATCGGCCAACATCAATGAAGATGATCCTGGGCTCAGGGATCAACTTTACATGATTCTCGGGTCAGCTGTCTTCAAAGAGAGCCGAATTGATTTTCAGATATCGTTTTAACTATGTTGAACAGGCCATACTATGAGGATAAAACGCGGCGCCGCCAAGGGAATCAAAATGATCGTAACATCACCCAGTGGGACTCAATACGCATTGGGAGGAGTTCTGACGTCCACTTGCGTGTAACTGCAATAGTTCAAGCTAAGTTCTTCCCGGTCATTTTCATTCGTTCTGCAGTGCCCGATTTAAGAAAAGCGCTTGACGGTATGGATGCTGAGCTGATAATCCGTATTACCAGAAATCTTGGATTAGGATAGAATAAACGGATCGAGCCAAATGAACTCCAAGAGAGCAATCAAACTAAAGGGGTAATTCGATTTTGACCGACAGTACAGAGTGACTCGGTTTGTATGGACATTCAATCCAAATGAAATTGCATGCGCGGAAACATACGCCATGCCGATATGTGTAGGTGAAATGAGGTTTGCAATTTCCGATTGCACATACCAACTTGATAAACTGGTTTTTTAGTGAGATAATCAAATTCAACTCTGTTTCACTTGAGCACCAACGAATCGGATCCTTTAGCCTGACCGTCAGATAAGGATTAAATCCCATTGCAAAATAATCGAATAGTGGAGCGAGCATTTTGATTAGAAGACAAACCGACGGAAATGCTAATTGACGTTCAAAAGACTCTCCCCAAAAAATGCACTTCCACAATTAACAAAGTTTCGGGAGTCCCGTGCATACTACAGAATACTTTGACGTGATGTTACATAGCTCACCAAAAGTCTATATCATATGATTTTATAGTACTCAGATTGGATCAAAACAGAAACGGAATGGCGGTCAGGTCTACGGAGGCACGGAAGGGTTCAAAGTAGCCGCTAGTAGCTTATCAAGCTAAGGAAAGCTTATCCACACTGAGTGGTCTATCGGCCAAAGTAGTTTATGATCAGGGTTCATTCATACAGTTCTAAGCTGATCCTACACTTGGGGCTTCGAGTGGGAAGTAACGATTCATTAGAAAGACTACTTAAGAAATCATCAATTTTGATTGGCAAATCAATGCTACAAATGACGAATTTCCGTCTTCGAAGAAGTGATTGGGAGCTAATATCTGAAACTAAAGAGTGATGCAATGACTGCATAGTTATGGAACAATGGAGGAAAAAGGGTTTATCTGTGGAGTTATCTTATCAAAATATCCGAGCACGATGCTATTTGCCGTCGATACCTTGCTTGACTTGTCATGTGTTAACGTAAACTGCCTATGGTAAGCAAAAAACGGAAGTTGTCTCAAAACTTGAACTAACCATGTGGAGAACGTTTGATAAGTTCGATAGAAAGCAACTCCAGGAAATGCGTCCATATCCTATGTACAAAGGTTGTTTATCATTGCCTCTGTTGTCTGTGTTATATATGACCTCAGGTGGCCATGCAGGTATTTCATTAGTTTTTGCATCACAAACGAGTTCTGTAGTAGAACTGCCTCAAAGCTACAACAATCAAACGGGATGATTAACCCATTGCGCGGAGCTTTTGATTCTGGCCAGTTTATGCTAAGACTGTAAAAAAAACAAGGTAAGTGGTTAAGGTCAACCAAAGTTGCTTCATGCTGGTTAGGCGGAAGGTTTTCGGACTGTGATATAGGAATGAAAAAGGAAGACCATCAGCTTGATCTCGACTTTTTCTGTAAGTAAATACATGAGGGCGTGGGAATGGGTCAAAGCTTCACAACCAAATTAAGGAAGAGGTGAACCGACAGAATGAAACGTGAAATGCGACAGAAAAAAGTAACAGCGTATATCAATGAATAGTGGTTAGTAAACATTCCAATTTCATCACAGAACAGAAATATGATTCAGGAAATTCGACAAGTGAATCAGAGTATTGCATCACGTGAAGCGTTGGATTTTCAAGACTAGTCGAATCGCATCAGGACGAATAGAGCACAGCAGGGTTATATTTTGTCGAGATTTGTGTTTGTCGTATAACAGATGAAGGGTCAGTCATATTGGATGCTTACCCGTACAATTCGACTGACGCGGTACTAGTGCGACCCAAATGCTTAAACCATTTAGCCTAGCAGACACCTGTGCCAGTGAATGAGTGAGACAACCATGTAAGGAGCAGCTATCCGTGAGCTCAAGTTCAAGGTAGGCAGAACTGAAAACCGATTTGAGACAAACACCCTAAAACAATCTAATTAAATGCAACCATTTCTGGTCTTCTTCCATGCCGCATCACTTCACCGACCCAGGTTTAATTCAGTCTCCCAAATTCTTAACTATATCAAAATTTACATTTTTTAATTCTCATTCTAATTAGATACCAATGATTTAGGTAATCGGCTAGTAGTGGGCTAAAATATCAGAAATGGACCGATTCCCTCAGGCATTCATCTTTCCGCATCGAAGCTACGACGAACCCGTGAGCAAATAAATTCTTCTACGATGATGCTCCATTTTCAGATACCCATTTGAAAAGAGCCATTAAACCGAAGCCCAAATCTAAACCAAAGGAAGGTAAATCGAGCCAGTCAATGTTTTACTTTTCTAATTTGCCAANGTCATATTGGATGCTTACCCGTACAATTCGACTGACGCGGTACTAGTGCGACCCAAATGCCTAAACCATTTAGCCTAGCAGACACCTGTGCCAGTGAATGAGTGAGACAACCATGTAAGGAGCAGCTATCCGTGAGCTCAAGTTCAAGGTAGGCAGAACTGAAAACCGATTTGAGACAAACACCCTAAAACAATCTAATAAAATGCAACCATTTCTGGTCTTCTTCCATGCCGCATCACTTCACCGACCCAGGTTTAATTCGGTCTCCCAAATTCTTAACCATATCAAAATTTACATTTTTTAATTCTTATTCTAATTAGATACCAATGTCTTAGGTAATCGGCTAGTAGTGGGCTAAAATATCAGAAATGGACCGATTCCCTCAGGCATTCATCTTTCCGCATCGAAGCTACGACGAACCCGTGAGCAAATAAATTCTTCTACGATGATGCTCCATTTTCAGATACCCATTTGAAAAGAGCCATTAAACCGAAGCCCAAATCTAAACCAAAGGAAGGTAAATCGAGCCAGTCAATGTTTTACTTTTCTAATTTGCCAACTGAATGAGTGATACTCTTCCTCGAATGATATTAGAAAATCGATGCGTGCTTGTTCACTGTCCAAATTACGGATTGAAATTTTAAACGATCATCCGAAACTGGAATATCTTCATTTGACATTATGTGACTCATTTGGATGCTGTAATGGAATTAATTTTTCCCCTACTTTCTTGCCACACTCGCATTTTGTCTTTCAATCGCTTAGCTGATTAGTGAAACAGAATAAATCCTGGGATATTTGTAAGCTAACGCGCGTTCCATTCTATCATTGCTTTTCTGCTATCTCACCAATTAGAGAAGCTCAAACACGCGAAGCGATTCTTCGAAGGTAAAACAAAAGCTGCTCAATTTATTCTCAACTTTTGCCACGAGAGTGTTACATTCCCTCAGTGTAATGAAGCCGCTCTATTTCGGTAATTACGTACTCTGCACCGGGTACCCCGTGATGCATATGCAACTGTTTCTTCTTTTTCAATCTTAAGGTTTGGATTCACTTGAGAGGAAAATGCACCAGGACTTATTACAGCTGTGCTACTAACTATCGACGGCAAAGGTCTGCTGAGGAATAACTCCATATATATATATATTATGGACACCTTAGTCCTTGTTTCAGTACTAAGCATTATGTTGTCCATCATATACAATTATGCAACACAATGTTCGTTGTTTTGTACCAGAGGTGATGAAGGGCTTTGAAAAACGAAATGAAATGTGCTCGGCAGTTTTGCCACTAGAGCAATTTAGGGAAAATTCGTCTAATTATCTTTTCAAGGCAAACTAAACCCCAACACCAAGGGACATTAGGCACATCCGAATTTTTATTGGAACTCTACAGAGAACGGAACCAGACTAGCCGAAATTAAAAGATTTTGGCCGATGACATGTGAATCATTAGTTTCACTCTGATTTGGTTGACTGTTCGCACTCATAACACCGTATTATAGGTGATATACTGTAATTCGTATACATAGCAGAAATAATTCTTCTTCTTTGGTGCTCGCTTCTGCTTAAATGACAAAACTTGTTACTTTGCATGAATGCTTTAACGAGCCGATCTATTCTGTTTTCCAAAAATGTAACCAAAGGAGAACACGGGTTTGAAGAACACGAAGGTAATACTTTTGAATTCAGTTTAGAAAACTATTTTATTCACTTATTGTATCAGTAGCGGACACTCGCGGGAACAGAACATGGTACGCACTCTAAGGAGCTTATCCCTCTCCGTCTGAACCTTTGACATTCGGACGCGTGATATATAAGGATACATTGTGTCCACTCCTTTTGAAGCCGAATTGCAAATGTCAATCAGAAATGTGGCATTCAAACTGAAATATCAAAAAACAAACATGAGTTTGATTCTATCATAATCTTCTTATCGCCCAATGTATGAAGCGTTAGAACTGTTGTATATCTATCTATATTCTCGTACGTATGTTTGCCATAGCCCATGAGATCGAAACCATCAAACCCAAGATTGAAAACGACGAAGACTCAAAACATATTACCTGCTCGGTTGTACGTTTTCATGACACATGTCAAACGGGAATGTGGTTTGACGCGGGAACCTGATGTCACATGACTGAATCCGTTTAGTGTGAATGATCTTAAAGCATTCGGAAGCACACTTGAAACCAACGTTTACTGTTGAGAATATTCTAAATTACATGCAGTTTATGGGTTTTGGATCACGACTCAAATGCGTGGACTAGCGTATCGTGCTTTTGCTGTGCAATGACAGATGGTTTTGCCTGATCCAGGATCTAATATATGTCCAGTGGTTTGGTCGGTTCTACCCTCGGTTGCGGGTAAACAAACGCCCAACAAAGCTTCACAGATATTACACTGTGTGTGTAAATGTGACATACATCGCATTCGCACTCTCTGGTATTCCTATTTTTACAGTTTCGCATGGTCTTCCCATTTTTTTGTTTAAATACCATCTTACCCTACCAAAGCAGGCGAAACCTGTCTCTGCATGATGCGAAATGGGATTTGCTTGAACCGGGCACTCACGTATGCTCGGGCCCACATCGGTGCGATTTGCATCAATACGTCACCTGACCGATATTCTTGCAGCGCCTCAACTCTCACCACTGATAAGTTTAATGTAGCGGTAGGTTGTTCTGCTGGAATTACAGTGATTTGCCGGTCCCTTTGGAGACACACCGATTTCCATCTTACTCTTACATGTCATACTAATATTCTAACCGGATTACCCCAAGTTTGAGGTTGACGCTTAAATTCAAAAGTGCACTGACGACTACTCTGATCAAAAGACTTTACAAATCAAAATTTGCACGCTTCCTGCTCTGCCAAAAGCTGACGGGTACCAATGAGATGATGTGTCGGGTAGTCATAGGTTCCACTGTGTTGGATTTGGGAACTTCGGTTCAACTCATCATGTTCTACTCTGAAAGACGGTTTACTCAACTGCGCATTGGAGGAATTATCACAGTGACGATCAATAAGGCAATACAAGGGAAATGAGCCCATTCGTGAGGCAGAATTACAGTCGAAGTGCAAACCCCTAACTCACGTGACAAAAACGAAATGTCTATGGACTTTGCGCATCATCTGCTTTACGGCAACATGTGAAATATAAACCTTCTGTAGTTGGAACCTAAGAGTTTCACGAATATAGTCCAGTGAGCCTTTGATTTTTTACCACTGGGGAGAATCTATCCGCTAGAAAAAAGGCCTCATTGGTAGTAAAGATGCGAAATCGGTAGAGCTAACGCGGTGTCTATCGGTAAGAGGAACAGTCATTTTGGGGCTTAAATAATCGTTGCTCCGATGACATGAATATGCGTGAATTTTCGATCTACAAAAGAAGTAAGGGAGTATTAATGAGATTGGTCGAGATACATGTAGAAAACAAAATGTTCATCCTCGTACGAACTTTACCAAGCTGATGACAACCGAATCGCTGCTTGAGGTTCACAACCGACCAAACGTGTGCGCTCACCGAGGGGATTGTGACCTGAAAGAACTGATCCTCAGTGAACCATTTTAACCCTGTTATCTGGCAATTGTTTTTGAATAAGACATCAGGGACTGTATGAAACGCCCAGGAAAAATGCTTTTACGCTCAACACGATTGGCTTACGACAAAGTGCAATTGACTGTTTGCAGTAAATGGAAAGAACATGAAACGCGACTTCCATGTTTAAAGTTGGATCAAACGGCGATAACCACAGCTAAACTTTGATCCTCATTGTTCAGTGCGCTATACCTGGCCCACAGTTCGAACATATACTGGATCATCGTGTGAATGACAGTTCCTTGAATGATATTCCCTCGTGATTTATCACTATTCGTATTTTGTGAAATGTGATTAGTACTGCTGCTTACGGAAATTCACACTAGCTTGATCGCTTGGGTAATCAATGCAAACGTGTTTGATTGCATTTCTCGTATTCTAATTACCAGCACATCTCGTGCCGAGGCTTGCATAGAAATTTATGAAATAGAGAATGGCGCCCCACAGTTTCATTCGTCGATTTTCTGACATGCCCATTGCCCGATCGAATAACCGGATTGATATCCAATCCAAATGCTATCTTTGTGCCCGATAATTGTTTTGGTGAGAACAGTGGTAGACCCCTAGGTCATACCTTAGCATGAAAACGCTTGCCAGATGGAGGAAGCCGTGGAACAAAAAAAAACAGTTTAATTTCTACAATGTTGTTGTTGTATAAATGCCCCTAATCTTTTGCACATTTAATCTCAAAGATGCAGTTGGACACGACGCTTCGGAAACGGAAGGTAAAGGTAGCTTACCTGTAATAAAATAAAACTTTTTTTTCAATTCTGCATCAACATCAGCAATTGTATGAAACACCTACAAACAAGCTTCCTGTTTGGTTAGAAGCTGCTCTCGGAATGCATAATTGTATGCAAAACATATATGCGTATACATATATATACATGTATATACATATGTATATATGTAACTATGCATAAATATACTCATATTTTCTCGGCGATACTCTGATGAAAGCAAATAAACGAGATATAAGTTTGCACATGCCAGCAATTGCATCTAACCCTCTCTCCAGCCTAATAGCTATGCATCAATTTATTTATTTATTTTTATCCATCTATCTATCTATCTATCTATCTATCTATCTATCTATCTATTTCTCTATCCATCTATGTATCTACCTATTTATTTGTCTATCAGTCTATCAATCCATCTGTCTGTCTACCAATCACTCAATCAATCAATCAATCAGTCAATCAATCTATCTATCTATCTATCGATCTATCCCTGTGTCAGTATTTTTATGCGCCTATTTATCAATCTGTCTCTTTAACGTTCTTATTTGTCGTTTATAATCGTTTGATTATTTTGCACTTACGTTGATGCCGGTGATTTTCCCTTGCTCGGTTCCACTGTATTATGTTCTAGTTTTCCAAACATGTATTTGTAATTCCGATTTAGTGTTTATTAACCAGTATTATAAAAACTGTGCCGTCCAGTTAGCTCAGAAGAACCTAAAAACGGTTTCACAAGTTTGGCTTATGGGAACTCCAATAGCCACTTCAAAACTCACGTGACTCCTAGAAGCTTGGTTGAAGACTTAGCTTCTTTTCGATTGTCACGTGTTTCTTTGTAATGCTTTAGGTCTTGCTGTGTATCGACTACTAATTAATTTGAAACAAATAGCTTTCTTATTGGATTTGTATTGTCAGTGTGACATTTAAAATTGCAATGAAATTGCCGTCAGTATTTCTACTATAGGTGGCAATTTGAGCAATCGATCTTATTAAGTTTCGGTTACTAGTTCGAACCCCATCGCAAGTCAAAAGAGTTCTACCGTCAGCTGCACTCAGTATCCGGTGTTGGTAATCTTATTTTCCTCAAACCAAATACAGGCAACTGTCAGGGATGTACCTTAGGCAAGTAACTTTGTGTCAACTTCATGATTACACCGTGTGAGCATTTTCTGAATTAGCAACGTCCAGAGTCCCGTAATGGTCCAAGCTGTATGTACTCTAGAGGCAGTTCAAATAACGACGACTCTCCAAGTATATGCAAAAGTTAACTGCGCCGAATGCGGAGGATATGGGCGGAGATTGCATAAAACTCATTAAGCAGCACCCTAGTATCCAACGCTCAGTCAAACTAGTAAAAAGCCTAAGTTTGGCAATTTTACTTGTTTGTATTAACAACTAATTCATTGTTAAAAATAAAAACTTTCCAGCGGAGTTGCTAACACTTCGTTTTCAAAGGTCCCCATTTCAAACCATGTTTATCTAATGTCAATAACACAGCGTTATTGGTAGATGTAATGCGCCAACGATTCGAATACCGTGGGTAGTCTTTCTCAAGGCAAGTTTTACAATCAAAATAACTGAGGGAACGTTCACATCAGTTATTTGATTGTAAAACTTGCCTTGAGAAAGACTACCCACGGTAGTCGAAACGTTGGCGCATTACATCTACCAACAACGCTGTTATGCCATTCACAATTAAAAAACCAATACATGGTGCGTCGATTTTTCGATACACTCTTTACGTCATTTGGTCCTGACATGTTTAAGTAACTTTGTGCATAAACAAGTATGCTTTCATACAGTTTGCTTGCATTTACGGCTTCATGCAGTACTGTCTGTTGTATTCCTCACAGTGTAATAACTTGCAAGTAGACTCGCGCTCTCACGTTAGTAAAATCCAACCTAGCGGTATAGACTACCCGCTAGGTTTGACACCATGCACCGTCCGCTTTGTAGATATCTTCCGAAATTCTTCGGCCTTTTTGGAGGGTTTATGAAGACATCAACAAATGTTATGGTTTTTGTTCCTCGAGCACATTAGATTTAACCTGCTTCAGTTTCTGTAGAACGTGACACATGATGTGCTGTTACAAACTCACGTAAACATGCAGCGCGTTAAATTGACAAGACGTCTAGTGGCCTTAAGCTTGATGAGATAAATTTTAAAACGTATCCGGTTACGTTCCAATTTAAGATCAAATTCGTGATCTGTTTGATATCCTGTTTCTAACAATGCATTCGAAAGCAGGTTAAAGTTGGTTTTAAAACTTGTAAGGTTCCGTGTTAACTAGCGTCTGGTGACAACATTTGTACGATGGATCACAAGGTCATCAATCAATTCATGCTCTCGTTGGAATGGTTCATCGGTTCAAATTCACTTTTTAATATCGCGGCCACCATTTGTTCTCGTTCGTTGTCCGAAAAAAGAACGGCGGCCCTAAAGCTAGTCGGTATGGCTAACAGGTAGAATCAGATCACACGGTGAGTATGAAAATTCACGGGATTCGGGTGCCCAAATGTTTATCATGAATAAAACCAACATTTGGTTGACATCCGGGCGACAGATTGAATCTTTGCTCTGTGAAAATTTATGCGACGACTTTCCTTACTTAATCCGAACGGACAGTGATAATGAGGTCTTATGGACACTCGTCCACCTCAGGACAGAATAAACTGGACTGCTTAGATTCTTGGCCAAACAGAGTCGACAAAAATCGATCGGCAAAGCAAGGCCGGCTGGTGTAAGACAGTCAACATTAAGGTGTTTCGCCTTAACCGGCCGACATCTTCAACTGGGTACCCTATCGTGAATGCTTTCTCTCCGGAAAAAGATGTATTCTACAAAGGGAAGTAGAGTGCAAAATTTAAAGCCTGGAATATAGTATTATTCATAATGTTTCGTGCTCATCAGTGCGAAGTTGATGAACGACCGTACCGTGAAATGACTTTATAATGTTCATATTGTATCCAATATATGATAATCTCACAATGCAGTTAACGGGTCGGAGGAGAACACCTGGGGGAGCTTTAAAGCACAAATATCATCCCGCCTGGTAGCCTTGTATTGTGGCGGCTTAATTCTGCCAACACCTCACTTTTTTAAATTTTTCATGAGGTAATGGGGCATCAAGGATGGTGTTGGTCGCAAGTGATAAGATAAGATAACGGCCAGATTTTCGGCACATTTGTCCTCTTAAGTATGGGAAAAGTACAAACAAAAGCATAGGGGAAACCACTTGGTGCACATATGGTAACTAGGAATGCGCATAGCATTTTCCAGTCTGTAGAGCACGAGATCAAAAATTGTTCAAATGACTGCTGCTCCATGAATTGGAACTAAGCATTTGTACGTCGATATACCGTTGATATCCAAGCGTATCATTTTATTGTTCTGTATAATGGAGTACTCGAGATACAGGGTAATTTGTCAGCGTTCCGGGTACCGTGGTTACAGTTAAATGCTCAGTTAAAATCATAACGTAAACGATTTTCATAATGCTATTCGTAGTACCGCTTCAAGGTTGTTCTCTCGAGTTGAATAGACAGCTTGCCCAATCTAACGCTCGATCCGCATGTTCTGCCGAGACTACCGAGTACCCTGTTCCATTACTGACCACCGAGGCCATAAATTGGATAACGGCATCCAGCTTTGTGGCAACTGATACAAAATCAATAAAGCGTGTCAAATGCGAGGTGAATCAATCAATCAATCCACTGGCACGTGGGTATAAGTTGAGCGATTAATTAGTTCCGTTAGTGAGTAAACCGGTCTGAACTGCTTTCTGCATTTTTAGGCCACTTTTCGCAAAATACAGTTTAGCCGTTCTGCACATAAGACAATCCCGTTAGTGGATGTCAGTGTACATAAATGAAATCCATTTTTTTACGCTGCTTGACACAGATTCCGAGGACTGTAAGTATATTGTTTTGAATTTTTTGACCGGGTGCTTTTGGATACCAAATGAATGAACACTAACCAACTGAAGGGAGCACAGCGAATAGGGTTCTTCGTGTTAATTCTTTTGCAATTGTGAGTGCATCATATTGGTGAACTGAACAAACACGAAATTGGAAGTGAAACACGGCAGCTCCGAAAATGCTTCGTTCTTTGTACACAAACAATTTAGGTACGATTAAGGGGATCTCTTGAGTACACTGAATTGGTTAGTGTCTTGAAATGTCACGAAATAATAAACAAAGATCCGGTTAAATGTAGCAGATTTGGAAGCGATGCTGAGGCCCTTCACGTCTGCCCAACGAACTTACGAATCCCGACAACTGTGACGTGATTCAAATCCCAGTCGCGCCGTGCTGCATTTGAATACACCCAATTCAAGACAGTGAATCACTGCATCGTGACCGTGACATACAGTTTTAGTTGACTAAACGAGTCATGCAAGCAATGACGTTTCGTACTCAGAATAAGTAATTCATAATATAGCTATTTAATGATGCGAATTGTAGCGGTTTGTTCAGAAACTCAGCAAAGGGTGAAATACAGGGTTCAAACAGTTTCACTTAGTTACAAAAGTTATTTTACTCGGGAAATTTTGTAAGAGAATCGTTTCGTGGCTAGCACGAGAAGTCTGCGTTATCGATTGGTTCGAATGACTCTGACGGTTACTAATTCCGGAACATGATCAAACCTCACATTTTGGATTCAACTAGTATGTTCTAAGACAAATAGTATCAATGGGACTTCCTTGTCAGACCCTAATTTTCTCTCGTCGGTATTCAAACATCCGATGAAAATAAATTTCACCATTTCAAAATCGATCTTTTAACAACTAAAGTGAAATGGGGGAACGCATGCGTTCAACACGAGGATGAATTATAACAAGAAAAAAATGATTGTCGTATGCAGGACATGTACATTGCTCAGTTTTTACTTTCTATCCTAATCAAGATTCCGCCATCGAGCAAATGCTGAACGTAGGTAAGCAGCATCATTCAAACAAAACATAATCAAGTCGGAAACAGATCAATTTGTTGTTGGCTATGCAAATATCTGAGCTCTTTTGGTTTCATTTCGATGCGGCAAAACTCATCAATGCCAGGGAGACAACACAAACACTGCCCTCGGTGAACTATAGTTTAACTTTCAACAGATTTATCGCAACTGATGATTGAAACAGGCTAAATTCTATGACAGCAACAATCGTGCTTGAAATCGATGTTGGTTTTACTCCCGAAGATCTATCGATAACAGGTTTCAAACTCTTATATAGGCAGTCTTTCATCGTTCATGGTAAACTGCGAACGTGAATCGTCGACCTAATATAACGCTGGAATTATTTTCAACAAACTGGATTTATGCATTTATGCCACGTGATTCTAATATTTAGGCCGCTTTAGCTCATGTTGGCGAATATTTATGCCATATGCGAATCTAATTTACTTTACCCTACAAGGGTAACCATTTGCGGTAGAAATAACGTTTACTGTGAGGACACTCATCTTTCTCTGCGATATGTACACAGTTTAATTCATAACAAAATGTGGTCGATATATGTATGACACTTTGGCAACGTTTGCTGAATGCGTGGTTATCGATTTTGGCGTCCCTATAAAAATATGTTGATATAAAGAAGTCGCATAGTCTACTACTAGTTAGTTACATTTCCCCGCATGTTAGCCGAATATGTAGCTTACATTGGATGTTGGACCATGACGGTCGCAAGTCGATATTATTGTCTTTTATCGACCTGCGGTGTATTGTTCTTGAGCCTATTTGTAACCATGCTGACAAGTCTGGCGGTGTGCTGGAATTCCACTCTGTCATCCGTTCGATTCGACCTGGGTCACGATTTAGAAAACCAGTTCAAATCTTCACTGAACTAAACATTTTTATTCAGTCGAACAAAATTGACGTGAAGTTCTCCTAGATTGTGATTTGGTAAAAAATGGTTTGTGATCGTGAGGAGGAAAACGGCCGTCTGTGTCATCTGATATCGATCAGTGGCAGATGCGGACAAAGTATAATGCTAAGTGAAGTAAAACCCGAAATAGTCCAGCCAACTAGGTCAAACAAGCTCATTGTAATATTTGACCCACAAGTTATCACGTGGCTGTGGGGTCCGTGATTACTGTGAATTTAATCTCGTCCATATTTACGCGTATAAACTGCCATATGTATGTGAATGCACAGTAATTACACGAGGTGCTGAACATCCTCGCTTTCATTGATGCGCAATCATAACCTTATATTGCACTAAATAACTAATATTAATTGGGATGGAGGAAAGGAGTGGCCTAATGGCGCAAGTGAGTCAAGGAAAGCAAAAAGAAAACGTGCACCCACGGGATTCAGATTTAGCTATGGGCTAGGACGATAAGTGACACTAGTGTAATTATTCCATGTGACATGGGTGGGTGCATTTCGGAAGCAAATCAAGCACCACATGTGCACGCTTGCTCGTTATGCATATTTGATCGACTTACTTTATTCAGTCCCCTGGCTCTCCTCATCCCAGTTAGTATCAGTAACGTGTAATGTGACGAAATGGAAAGATTGGGAATCACGAAAAACGAAGACTCAGTCATTTTCGTGAATTTAAAATTTTCAGACATACACAACTCGAAGTTTCATTGCTAATTCGCACAAAGCTTATTTACTTTTCGGTGTCCAACTCAACACGAGCAACGCACTGACAAAATGATTCCTGCGAGGACCAAATCGGTTCGATTTGCAAGAAACCGAATAAAAATAACTCCCAATCAATGGAAATTTAACTATTGATTGTTTTGTTTGGGCCCGAGCGTACACACGTATAATGGTTTCCGGAAATTTTCACGATTTCGTAGTCTTCCGATCAGGCAACAAAAAAAGACTCACACCAACAAAGTTTGCTTGTCGTTAGCCAGACAGCTTCCCAATGCTTCGTATGAATTGTTCTCCTAGGGGCCACAACTTTATTCGATTTCTTGCCCTAGAGGAAAAAGTAACTGATCTGTGATTCACATCTATTTTATTCCAGGTGTACCAGTGGAGTTAATAGAGGCACTCGGTAAGAACACACTCCGCACGGGGAAATGATTCCACCTAATTCTTCCTTGAGCTGGAAGTGTTTTTAATGGTGATTCTACTTGGCAACTTTCATTTAAATATAGAAAATAACCGCATACAACGAATGCACCAAATGAATGCAAGTGCGATCTCGTTCTGCATTGGATGAAATGCAGAAACACAGGAGCAAAGTAGAGAACATGTTCATGTTTTTGATAGGCCAATTCCATTCGTCACTGAGCTGCAAATTTGATCCCCGAAATCGATCGTCCTCTACGTTTACTCCATACCTGCAGTCACTCGAGACAGAATGGTTTCATATTTCATACACCTCAAATATCGTCTCAAAAGGTTTATGGATTTTAGCAAAAAATAAAGCGACTTCGGCTCTGACATATTCAGATCCCAAGATGGTTAGTCCAATTTCCATTGTCATCGTGAATAGAAAAACTGACTGTTTAGTTGACTTTGTTTTAAAAATGCTTCATGGTTGCCTAGATCTCTCGAAGAGACTACAGAAAAGTTCGTTAATTCAGTCGTCGGCAGAATGGGTCAAATCAGTTGCCAGGTGGTCATAGCATACTCCATGGAGACTTGGTTGAATTTCCAAATTTGGGAATGCTACCATTGGAATTAGTAAATCTATGAACACCTGCTACGTTCTAAGTCGTCCAGTCGCTAGAAGCAATTCTGACAAAACATGTACGTAAGAGCATTATCTACTACCAAATATGTCTCCATGAGCGAGTGTATCCACATGGACGCTGTAGCCAGGAGAAAATAGGGCTGAAATTGTAAAAAAACAAAAAAAAAGGATATTCTGATAAACCTGGTCATAGAATTTTGGTCACTCGAAAAGATTTGACGAGGAAATGTGTTAGGATCTAAAAGTTCCACTTTGTACAGCCATTTGTTTTTAAAGTTCTGGTTTGTACCGCTCCAGCACATTACCAATCACTTCGAAGAGCGATAAACCAGAAGAAATGGAAGATGAACTTCGAAGTAGTAAGTTTAAAGGCTGTAGGGAGGAGGAAAAATGCAGAATAGAAAAACGCCATTTGCTGGGACTGTAGGACTTTTGTGAGGCGTCTCGTGGAACCAAACACAGTAACCAACATCAGCCAGAACGATGCACGAGATTCGCGTAAGTTTTCTTCGTGTCACCAACCGACCAACCACCATCTGCATAGGAAAGACTTGTAGGGCGAAATAAGCATTCTAAAACAATGCGGAAATCAAGCGCCAACCGCCTGTTTCTATTCAAACTCAATGCTGCGTCTACATGTTGAACGCCCATTGCTTGCTACCTTGCGTGTAACCTTTGAGTTACTGACAAAAGTCTGTAGCAGTATGCTACCATTACTTTGAAGACGATAGCGCCAAAAGGCATCAAAATTGGTCACAAATCATCTTCCCTCACCGGTCGTAATTCGGCATTACAGGATTAAAGAAAATCCTTTTGCCGTCGTGCCAACTTTGATTTTGATCCGCTGGCAGATATCACGCGGACGCCACAGGTGACTCGAATAAGCAAGGACCACTGAGGTCTTGCCAGCTTGCTTTGTTCGACGTTTGGCCATCCGCGGAGATAGAACTACCCAATTAATCATATCTGACCATTTAAATCAATCCGGTCCTCCAACAGTTTGCCCTTTGAAGGCACGAAACACATTATAAACCTACCTACAATAAGGACTGAGTACAAAAGTTGTGCTTTGCTTGTATCCTTTCTCAAAGGCACATTGAGTAGCACGACGTTTTTGGCAGGAATATATGCCCCCTACTTGGGTGATCACCAGAGACATGTTGGGATTTTTCAAGGTCGCCATCCTGTTGCCGCTTGGGATCGGATTTCCTGTCAAACCTGCCGGGAGGAACAAAAACACACTGAAAACATCCATCTATCACAGAATGATTTTACCGTGCATATGCATAGCATGAATAATAAAGTGCTAGCGTACTTGGAGGGATTAAATAGGATTGCGAATATCAGTAAGTTAGTGATAATGCCATGTGATCGGTAGATTTTTCTGTCTCCAAATATACGACCAACACACGCGCTGACTCTCATCTGCTGATAGACGAATGTTCCATTAAGATAATTCAAATCACAGTAGCCGAAACAACGGTTAGCAACAAAATCGTGTTACGACCAATACAACATGTAGTGCGTTGAAGTATTGTTCAAATGCTTACAGACTTGACCCAGACAAATCCTAGTAACGTATCAGTGCAATTGCTAATGTTATCATGTGTGCAAATAGCTAGGACAATCAGGTGATTTTTAATGCCTAATTTTCTTCTGCACCCTATGCTATCTTCAGTGGCCGCAAAGACTGGTAAGTATGGTGGAATTAACACCACATATGGTCAACAATGGACCACCAAGTTTTCATTTAGCTAGATTTGGTCTGTATGCTATCCTTGGAATGTATTCGACAAATGTTTTTATCCACATCTGGGCTGGCAAATGCCAACCTAACTGGTCTGTTCAAGCTTTACCTGGAAACAATTGTTCACTGCTCCATTTTTGTTTACTCGAAACCATGTGACGTTACTGTCTGTGTTTATGCTTTATTAACTTCGAAACCAAGTAAATCGCAGCCTTTTTTTGATTCTCGAGGATGCAATTTCCGCTTAAATCGGGGCTTGTTTGCCCTGTGTCCGGAAGCATGCATTGTCGAAATCGTTGCATTATTCATCGAATGACAAGGTGAAATATATCTCAAAGCAAAAAGGAGCATTTCATTCCGTCTCCTTCTTTCCTGAGGTCGGTCTGTCCCCTTTTGCTCCCAGTCTGTAAACGCAGTCTGCAAATGGATCATACGAAGAACAGTTGTCGTCGAAACTTGGCAAGGGTCTCAACATTTTTTCTCGCTGTCACCTTAGTTCACTGTTTGCTTCCAACCCCGGCATAATGCGAATAAGCATACTTTATCCAATGTTCGTCCGAAAGATCAGTGAATAATGTGTTCCTATTCTGTCTGGTAGTTACTCGGTCTAAATCTGATTAAACTGGCAAATGATTGACAATTCTGCTGACCGGTAATCACGTGTGTATATCTGCTCGTGTACTAACCCCCGTCAGAAGCGGAAAGACAAAGTAAGTTGGACATTTATCGTGTGATTCTATTACTCATTCCCATGTATCTTTACGACCGCAGATATTTAAACCGCGGAACGTTTCCACGTGTGTCTGATTTTAGGTTGTTGAACTGAATGCGCCACACTAATTTGAGAACAAGTAATCAAGTCTAGTCTGAAGGCTATGTGACAAACGAGTGCACAATTATACGGTTGGAATTGCTGTAAATGCCACCGTGTGCCGTGTCCGAGTTTTCTTAAAGGAAATCAAACGCAATATTCTTTGTTATGTTCTTCTCAAGTTCTGGACATCTGTTTTGAATTCTTCAGGGCTCCGCAACGTAAAGCTAACAACAAAACGATTCTGGATTATTTATCAACAGTAGGAGACTTAATGCGGATTTCCAAACGATTCGTGATCCATTGTTCACATCCAACTTGCCAATGGAGAACATGAGAGAACCGAGCAGCTGTTTTGTCCCTGTTAAGAATACTTAGTTTGTCGTTTAGCATGGCTGTCCGATGGACCTTTTAGGATCAACCCGGTTAGCGAACTGGCTGAGACAGTCCGCTCACTAGTGTTAGTCTCGGGTCTGCGCCACGTTCTCGGTCTGGCTTACCCGCACTGCTGAAGATTGCCAAAAAACGGATAGCACAGGTGATTCCGCGATTTCGTCACTGCACGACCAATCCTTTGGCAGTGTTGTATAGTCCAATTAGGAAATCGTGGGACTTTCTTCGGCC
>LUCM01006599.1:90421-100436 GCA_008360955.1 Fasciolopsis buskii
GTCTGGGATGAATCCTTGAATTGGCTGACTACGGACCAATCGAATATTCGTTCATTCATGCAAAGTTTGTCTCACGGACGTAAACAAGCAGTTAGGAAAATTGGTGAAACCCTCGACGAATGATCCGTCGTGGAAGGTTTAAATGAGGCATGTTTGGGAAATTTTCGCATCTTGCCAAACCGACACGATTTCGGTTATTTCTTGTCTAAAATAAAAATGTGGGTTTGATTGCGGGCATTTATCAAGACGTTTCTACCACTGATCAAATCCAGAGATCCCAGCAACATGCAATACGAAACCGCAGATAGTGGATCTAGTTCTGACAAGGCTGGTTATTTGATACCAAGCTTTACTGATCAAAATATCTTCACCAGAAACATTCATTTCATAGTCCACCGTGTCAGGAAATGTCGGATGTAGCCTTACATAGGCAATCTTTACTAGGTAGATTATATCACTGGATGACATGTCTCGTCTTCCAAATCGTGCAAG
Organism: Fasciolopsis buskii; assembly: GCA_008360955.1. Classification (NCBI taxonomy): domain Eukaryota; kingdom Metazoa; phylum Platyhelminthes; class Trematoda; order Plagiorchiida; family Fasciolidae; genus Fasciolopsis; species Fasciolopsis buskii. Next base: position 90,914 of record LUCM01006599.1, read on the forward strand.
AATACCAAAAGGATGCCACATCTTTTTCTAGAAATAGAAGAAGAAATGGTTCCGTATTTCTGTGAGTTTGCCGTTCTCTTTTTTGTCACAATTTGTGTCCCTTTACTTGCTAAGTAACTAATCAGACAGCTCAAAACCTGGCCAGAAGAACTCCGAAACCCCTCGATTACCGTATTCCAGGAATCATTTTGCTGTCACATAGCAAATGGTCGTTTGTAAACTGCAGTACCACGAAGAAATCAAGCTGAAAGGAACAATGCTGAGGTACTGTTGAGTACAAGAAAATGCAATCACGGGAATAGGTTTTGAATCTGTTAAGCAAACTTAGTAGGGCTCCCGTGAAAAACACGCGGAAATTATTGCACGTTTGGCAGATTAACAGGCAATTATTTATGTGATTCCCGAGTGACTGCATTCCAAGTGTTTTGATTGGAATAACAAATAAATTAATAGGAATGGAGTCATGGATTTTTCGTAGTGAAAATACACAAGTTCGTGTTTTCAGAATAAACATAGATCCGAGTATTATTGGCTGATTTAGCACGTGGATGGTTCGCGTTCCATATAGGACGTGAGCAGACCGGGTATCCAGCCCATAGTCCTTTGGATCTCAACGCTTTTAGCGACACAGATATCATGAACTAAGGACATAAACACCACTGGAAGATTATTTTCATTGGTTTGTCACGTGTTGAATCGATTCGAGGGAGATAAGTTCTCGACTTAATCGATGAGTGGGTGCATTTCTTGCTGTACCGTCCGGTTTCTGATTTTTGGCCAGAGAAAATTTGCATACTTTGTACATGAAACTTTGTTGCACTCTTTCGGACCATGAAATGATATTTCATTTCTGGGTAAACTAAGCAAGTATTTTATTTGACGAAGTCATACGATTTCTCACCGCAAATAAAATAGGTATGCAGCAAATCTGACTGTGATTTGGTGACTACTCGAAGATTCTATTAAACAGCATCAACATGGCTTCTCGGCTTTTATCGTTCATTCAAGCACTGAAATTGTCCGATACCAATATTTAATCGTCAGTAAATCCTTCATTGACATAACTTGAACCTCATACTCGATCGGCCGATATTGAGTGGATAGAATGTGCGGAATTGACCGGCGTCACAGATTCTAAACCTAAAGTTTCGTATTTATGAATACAGACAGAGGAAAGAGCTCACAGGTTTCGCAGACATATGTCAGCTCATTCGTTCTCACTGACCGAAAGACGGTATTCAAGTAAAGTTTAATTGACTTCGTCACGCAAAAATCGATCATAGTTGAGGGGCTGTGATTTGGGCTAAATAGTCGAGGTGTTGGACCCTATTCGGCATCCAGACTTGATGAACGCGTATTGTTGGTCCCATGATTTACAGTACTTGACCTGTCCCAAATGCACTTGTTAACCTGTGTACGGAAATCCCGTGAACATGGGGCTCAAGCGGATTTCAGGCCGTCACCTGTCCTAATCAACATACCAATAATGATATATACATTTGCATATATATCTGACAACATTGTGCGTTTCGGAATGTTCAACAAACACCATTCCAATTTTTTAGCGGGATGCGCTGGCTGGCCACAGTTGGGTAAGGTCTCTCTTGTTGATTTTCGAGAATATTGTTTTTCACCAACCTGGTACAAATGCGACCCAATCTGGTTTGCCGCACAACACTTCTGCTTGTGATAATTCACGCGTTGGATTTTTACAGCGGGTACTAATTATCCGTACACGAGATCACAGCAATATTGGACAAGTAGGTTTGATTGCAACAGTGGTGAATTCGAGTTGTTCTTCGTGTCTTGTTCGGCCCTTAAATGGTAAGAGTTTCTTGTTTTGAATAGGCGAAATTCAGCCATGTGAACGCTAGGCAGATGTGCTTTTCTCATGCCAATCGAATTGGCGTCGGCTACAGTTTTCGTCAGGAATTATACTCAACAGTTCGAACCCCGTGAACATTTTGAAAGTGGGTCGCGAGCGTTTGAATTGTTGACAATTTTGCGTGTTATGCACCATGTCTTGAGCGTTGTTTGACAAATATCGAAGCATTTTTCCTATTCGGTAACCCAGCACTGAAGTTTTGTGAAGACGAGCCAAAGCTTGACTCAATTTTCTTCTTCCGTACTCACCTAATACAGGATACTGCGAACATCATGAGGGTGGTGAGTTTCCGTCTAATTATTTGCACGTTGCTCACCCAAAACTGCCGTTATGCTGCTCACGAAAGTCTCCTCAAATGGAAGTCGCTTTCACAACTGGTGCGGCCATATGTAATCGAATTTCATGATAACTGCACTTATCATTGAACACTACATGCCTCTTTACTAGTGTAAAGGAAAAAATCCTATTGGGAAATAGTCTCGAATTCCAACATGGGAAGTCTTGGCATTTGTTTAACACTGGCCACTAATGCTAATCCAAACGCCTTGTCGGGTTCACTCAGCTCATTCTGAATGTGCAACGGTTGCCAATGATCACGCCGATAACAAATTATCATGGACCATTTAGGCTGGATAGTGCCAATTCTAAAATGACTACAAAGAAAAGCCATAATGGCTTCCTAGTAAACACGTTTCAGTCGCTTGTTTCGATTCCACTCAAATACCCGTGAATTCACGTTGACATTTGTCGGGTAGAATCAACGCGAAGCAGTCTTTACGGGAGCACAAATGTGACACACGCATTGTACAAGATGTCAGGCACATACGCTGCATGACGGTAAAGCGCTATCGCTCCGAAAACTAAAAAAACTGGCTACTAGCGAAATTCTTAAAGACACTGGAATGTTTTTTGTCATTAGGGCAAGATAAGCTTTCTTTTATGGTTGGCGGTTTAGCCGAATTCGGGCAGCCTAACAGCCTTCAGTCTCCCGGACATGCTTACATCCAAACGTCTGATAATATTTTGTGTGACACTTTCCGCGTGTCGACGAAACCATAAGGCTCCTTAAAGAATGATAATGCGCTAGTGATCCTAGTCTACTCATTTATGGATCCATAAGAGCGACGTTCTTCTTCCATCTTTTAGCTTGTGGCATGTGACAGCTCCACCCAGAGCAAATTTCGCTGACATCCAGTCAAAAAACGATCCAGGGTTGAGACTTCTTAATCACATTCCATGCTCGCTGAGTGTGTGAAAAACTGTGCGGACGGTAGTCGGTGACGTTGGGGTATTATGGATCTTGCCTGGTGATGAATAAAATTAGCCAATTCTTATTCGTAATCTGCTAGTCCACGCATCACAGTTGTGTGACCGCCGCACAGCGTGGTCTCATCAACTGCCAGTCACAAATTTTGGTGAACCGTTGAAGTTGCGGACTACCTGTCTTGACCAATCAAACTGCATGTTAGTGATCGGATTTTGCGGAAAAGTCCTAACTTGCCGTTTTTTCGTTGTACACTTGAATAACGCGAACGTTTTGTGCGACTTGTGGACTGATTTGAGCGGTTTAACTTGTTAGCTCATGTTTGAAATTACCAATTTTGGGTGCTGTGCGGCAAGCTATTTTGTATTAAAGTTGTGGGAAGATTGAATCCATGGTTATGCTAGGATTGCAGACATTATTGGACGATAATGTGCTCGATTTGGGTGGGTGAGCAATATTCTTTTGTTGCAAGATCTACGCTTGTTATCCTAGGTCACGTTAGTAGATGCGGATGTGAACCTTTTTATGGGCAATCACTTTTCATACTTAATTATATCATTCGTCATTTACAAAGTGACTAACCAAAGTCGCGGCTAAAGCCAACAATTGAAGAAGTAAACAAGTGATCTACGTTTCAGTACGAAGAATCTCAGCAAACGAGAACCGATTTAACAAATGTATGATTCACCTCACTTGCAAAATAACACTAACGGTGATTTATTGGCCGCTTGTTCTGAGTTCGGAGCACACGTTCTCAGGATTTCCATTGGAACAATGAATGAGGGTGGTATCCACCTAAGCACTCTAGTTGACAACTTAGCTTCCCTTCATTAGACAAAACCTTCGACTTTCCTGATTTCATCCCAAACAGTTGCGCTTTAACATAACTTGCACAGCCAGGCCACAGTGTGTGATTTACATCGTGCCAACTGAGGGTGGGATCAGCGATAGAATTCATGACCAGCACCGACGCATCCAAATTTCGGGACGGTAACTTCAGTGTGTGCAACAAATGAAGTTCGGATTGAAATGTTTTTATTCCGCATTCTCCAAGCCATTTGCGTAAATTCTACTTCGTTCCATATGATCAAGGCCGGTAGAAGACAACAGGCTCAGCCGTGTGGGACGGATAATGCTGCAGTTTCGTGTTGACAGATGGACAGCTGATAGCCCAGTTTCAAAACGGGCTATCGTAACTAGAAATTTGGCGAACATTTTACTCCTGTGAATTCATTCCTGGTGGTTAAACCAATGGTACTGCTCCAATGCACAACGGATTGGGAGCTCATCGCCTGCGTTTCACTTCCGGTCAGGTTAACACATACTTAATAAATCTAAATTGAAAGAATTCACCATGTGATATCGTCGCTCAGCTCACGATAAAGAAATCATGGAAGCACTGTACAGTTGTTTCATCCTTGTTAGGAGCCATCAGCAGTGCATATCCACCTCGCCCAAACTGGGATGCGAGCCCGGGAGGAACGATTCTGAGTCGAACGTCTTCGCCATTACGCCACCGAGAAGGCTCTGAACTGTTTGTTCAACTTCACCATATGATGGTGTTGCACCTATCTGTCACTGAGTTGCAGGGTTGCTGTCCGCTAGCCTAAGTGCTAGTCGAAGAGAATTCACCAATCCATATCACAGATCCGGCGCAGTGGACGTCACCATGTGTAAGATTTTCCCATTGCTTGTTACAGTACCTATTACAGAAGCTGATCGCAACTCAATAAGTGGCCGACATGTTCAGACAAAATCGCGACATCTTATGGAATCCCGTGTCAAAAGCGAAGTGAAATTCAATTCTGCAGTTTGCTTAGAATTATTAAATGATGAGACGTATTCAAGCTAGTGGTACAATGGTAGCCGAAAAGAAGTAAACCACGTGTCTCGGACAGGCTAGTGGGGAATTACAAATGATTAGAGAAATTGAACAAACGCATCTTTGTTGGAGTTTAGTTGAATGGGAACCAATCCCCAAAAACGTCACGTGTGCTTTTGGAGGTCTTCAGTTTAGCCAACAACAAATCGGAGCTGTTTTGACGTTCAGATTTAAAAGTCCTTTCCAAAGCACTGCCGTGCAATATGGCTTGATCTTTCTTCTACCAAGTTCTGAAGCTCTGATAATATTCCCGGTCAGATTTAATACAGTAAGGACGATACAATAATCATTTTTAATGCGAACACAAATATCGTTTTTTGATAATATTTACGGAGAAATATCAAAATATTAATTCTATTGCAGGATGGCCGTTTTTATGTAAGTGAAGCCAAAAAATCCACGTGATTTCAACACCCACAATCGTGAAAAACAAAACACTCACAAGGGCAGGTGAACTCGGTACTTGTTCATCTAGTTAGTGTTTACAGATTTTGTTGAATCTAAAACCCTTCATGCTAATTGGTTTCCTGAAGCACCTAATTTCACGCACAATAACAAAGCGGTACACTAATGTGCAGTCACACAGACAGTGTAAAACGGTTTTTAACGGTTTGGAAACCCTCGAGATCAAACTAAATTTGTACACGTGAACGCAGACAAAATTTGTGGCTTACGCACGCTGCCTGAACAGCATGGAATTTTGCTACGATGTCAAATCAGACTGATCCACCAATACGAAGTGGGATTGCCAAGAAGACTGTGACGTGGTCAATAGCCAAATATGCATGATGCGGTGAATCACGATTAGTTTCCATTTTGTTCACGTGCTGAAAAATGAGCGCAACATGTCGGGTACCCGCGTGCGCGAACGAGTACGGATGTTTCTGGCGTTCTGATTTCGTGAGATACGTTGGCGAATGAAAATAATACGATAAACCGTGAATTGTTTGAATAAACTCGTGCAGATTGGAGCGAATAAGGTATGGTAACTAATGCTGTTATCTGCGTGTTCAGATATCCGCGTGATGTAGATGTAGGCAGATAGAAGTTTAGAATCCTGAGTTAGCAAGACAGTTATTCACAAATGTTCATAGTTCAGTTGAATTTGGTTAAAACATGTTAAGTTCACATTGTTTGTAAAATATCCGTGTAATTTCTGGACCCCAGTTTGGAATGTTCCAATCAAGGCGAGAGATCAAAAATGAACCACTTCACGCTCTCACAATCAAATATCTCTAAACCATAATTCCTTGTGGAACAAACTCCGTGGAAATTCCGCGAAAAACGATCAGTTTTCTACCGAAAGATTGCTTGCATCACAGTTATGTATTCCATTAGGCTTGGAACCATCAAACCGATGACAAGTTAAATGAGTCCGAAAACATTCCGGGTCACGTCTGTTTGGATTATTTCTGCTGAGTCTACCTCCCTCCGCATCGAAACAGACAACACGCGCAATAATTGGACTGGTGACTTTGGAGTGGACTGTCGATGCGATGCACACGCGGGAAATGGGTCCGTTTAAAAACAGTTGCCTTGTGTTAGCGCTGATGTAAATAAAATTTGGTATTTTGATCAGCCTCCGTCATGCGCATGTATTTGCAGTATTGGATAGTTGCATTTGTGCAATCGATACATGGCAACTGTGTGCGAATTGAACGAAAATTGAGATTTTAGCATTAGGCATCCGAGTTCAGGACTAGTCTCGTGTGGCCATTCCGTAGTCTGCTTATGCCAAAGTGATGCCCAGTCGTACTAGTGATGTGTTGATGCGTTTTGTTTTTAATGTTATTCAGTTTTTTCAAACAAGAATGTTCAATGACAACTCCGTTTATTCAAACCCAATCATTGACTTTTTCATTCCAGAAAACACGATGTTTCTGAGTTCTTTCCTGTAATTTCTGCATAACAGTGCAGTGATCGTGTTTTACACACGACAGTGTCCTTGCTTTTTGTATTGCGATAACTGTTTTTATGGTCTAGAAAAGACGTTTGTTTACACTTTTACAAAAATATACTTGCCGTATTTTGTAATGCACAGTCCAACAGTGATCGGTGAATGATCAGCCCATATGACAGATTCTTGAATAAACCCAACGACTTGATTTTTTCCAGACCTAATTGAGCCTTACTGACAGCGTGGTGATGATGAGGATGATGATGATGATGATGGTGATGATGATGATGATGATGATAATGATGATATTGTTTCCACTCTATGCGCAATGTGAATTTACCCAAAGCTCAGTTTGCTTTCATATCGGCGCATGGCTTACGAGGATTCTGAGGCACATCGAAGGAACACATTGAGTGGTACACGGGAAAACATACAGGACGATTCTGGACACCGGTATATCATTCAAAGCCATCGTGCGTACTTTCCAACTCGATTATTTTTCTCGTTCATAGTGACAACAAATCGAATAGAATCGGTTTTGTCGGTGAAAGTTTGAACATGTTTCTCCTGGTCACTACAAAGTTTAGCAAGAAAGTGATCGACCCCAAAATTATTCACCTATGCTGCAAGGATATGCAATCGGTGCATTTGTCGAACACCGAATTTATAAATCGTGCATATTTTTCGCTTTTTGTGGCAATGAGTTTGCGCGAACCGGCAGTCTTAAATATAGTTTATCACCATTTGTTGCGGAGCAGTTCGTCGGTAACTTTGGATACTCATTCACTTACAAAGTTTGCTAGCTCGGGAAAACCTGCTTTCACACGGTCACAGGATAGGAAATAAATAAAGGTTCCTTAGGACGTTAATCATTTTGTAGAAAGTAGCCCCACGCACTTTTTCACAACCGGATTAGTACATGCTTCCAAATGAAAATTGCTTCTGTGGGATTTGGTCAATGAAGCTGGTCACGTTTCACTGGGGACGAGGTTACACGTACTGCCGATCAATATTTGCCGGTGGAGGGGCCTGTTCCACAAATGCGAGAAATAATCACTGCCTAGTTTTACGAAATAATAATTTTGAAATAACCAAGAGAACTATGAGGTGTCATTTTAGAAGTCACTCTTGACCTTTGGTTCTGTGAACTATCCATGTGCCTTAGCAACGGACGGACGGTTTGTTTTTTACAAATCTCCCAAATCATGGTCATCATTGGAGTAAAGTGCATTTATGGGTTGCATAACTGTGAGGTATTGGTTAAGGAAAGAGTAGACAATGCGTAACTCACAGACCGTGAATAAACCCATTAAAGAATACATATCTTCTTTTTTTTCGACTTCCAAATTAAAGAGACTATCAATTTTTTCGCCATGTGTTCACCAAAAAAACTTCATCTATTCTGTCTCCGTCTCTCTCTTTCTCTATGGCGGTTAGGATTTGGGGATGGGAAACTTGAAACCATTTACTAGACGGATGATACCAAGGGGCTTCCTTTACAGTAAGAATCTGCTTTAGTCTACGTGAAATGAAGTTAAACCTGGCTATTCTGTAAGACAACTAATGGATTCAACTACGGGAAGGGGCATTGCTGTTCTTGGAATCTGAGAAAACAAGCTGATGTGACTATAAATGCCGATGTGTAGTTCACATTCCAGTTCGTCCAGGTAATAGTCTATTTGCGTCCGCCTGTCATTTCCCCACTAATAAAATTCTCCATGTTAGAGAAATGTTCAGCACTTACTTGCTCCTTAAAACGGACCGACACACCGGACTACCTTAACTTTGGGGGATATCAAAAAGACTAACAAGCGGGGCAGCAGCGCGGGTCGACCAAAAAAGTTCGCATTCTTATTCCAGATTTCATTCAAGTGTAATTTATTCATTGTTTTCCGCTCCGTTTTAGCTCAGCTGTGGTTTGTGGGACTAATTGGAAATTTGACTAAACCAAACGTCTCGCCCTAATTTGCGAATCTGATATTGGCCATAGCACTAGCTCGTTTCTCGCTTATCTGTGCCTGTAATTGCATACCAGTATAAACGAAACAGCATTGAGTGGGTATAAGAAAGCATCTGCTTACATTGAACTCATAATCCTTCGTGCCATCGGGCTCCTGATGACCGAGTAATCATATTCCGCTAACCCGTGATTTTATCGAAAATTGCTGACAACCATTACATCAAAAGAAACCTTCACACAATTTTCCCGCTAAACATTGGTTAAAAATGAGTTTTGACAGACAATCGTATCATTACAAAATGTCGTCTGTCAGCACAAATGTGTTGGCAGCTTTGATGAGCAAAGCATTTCCCGAACCGTTGCTCTTGAAATTTCACTCCCGTCGCCCTGGTAGAAGGACAAGAAGGCTGAACCTGGAGGTTTAGTGCAACTGTTCATTCCCAGTTCGCAGATTTATCAACGCAGTTAACACTTGCGGTCCGAAGGCAGAGGCTGACTTTTGTGAATGCACGGTTCCATTGCCGAGACAATGGATTGGCAGAAAGCAGTCATTGAAAACCGGACTTTTGGAACAGCGGAAGAAGTGCTGACGTTAAAACATGGTGAAGATGAATGTGAATTTGACCTTGATAAAT
>LUCM01006599.1:117869-180230 GCA_008360955.1 Fasciolopsis buskii
TTGAGTTAACTTTTGAAGGTCTTTGTTAGAACACCTGAGCAATATGTTTCCCTTGGAAGAAACAACCCCTGCGGGCCAAGGAAAAAAAAAGAAAAAAAAAAAAAAAAGCTTCATTTTGGGGCAGAGTTTTATTATAGCGTGAAATTAGCACACCAGTCTGGCCACTTTGTTATGACTGAGGTGCGCTGCTTGGCAATTGTAATCGGTTTCCTCAAGCGGGAGGCTTGACCTGGAACCAAGTAGTGCGCACAAAAAAAGAAAAACTAAATGCAGCAACGTTCTTTCCCTTCCGCTCTGACCACCTGAACAAAACCCCAGTAAAACAAGAATATGACAATGTTCGAAAGGAAGGTAACGTGGTGAGCCAAATAAATCGGTAATAATGAAAAATTCGCTGATTCTGATCAAATTCTAACCTTCGATCAAACTGTCCCGTGACCAAATGTCGTTCCTGCGCATTTGCGCTGTAATTACTAGTGCTAGGTTTGAAAATGATGTTTCGCAGTTCAGTTTACGAGGAATGGCGCCACTAAATGTTTTCGGCTTTCCCAACCACACAAGAACTCGATAATTATTAATTGCCTCAGTATTTAGTGAATATAACTTGGATCAGAGTAAAGTTTACATTCACATTTTCAGAATAGCCAATTTCACTGATTTCTTAAATCTCCAGATATCCCCAGTATGATTTAATCGATCGGAATGCATAAAACAAGAAAGACTGGTACCTATGATTATCTACTGAAGATGATCCCACTAAATTCGTTGCTACCGAAACACTCTTTCGGCTTTCTTGATTGCATTTGCTCGTTTTCGGTTCTTTATGCACTCTACGAAAATTACCAGGTTGGGCAATATCGGAAATGAACAGCGAACGTGATTATCAGTAAAGAAACTGCCCCATCAAGAAGAGATAAATTAGTTGACAGTTTTTTTTGGGCTGACATGCCAGAAAAAAGGAAGCAGTTAATATAATGATGTACTATTTATTATTCGTATTCAGTGATTTCCTGCAAACTAGGCATGCAATCGGAATTCACTGGACATTAGGAAACATTTGATTTAATAATAGCTCACCACAATCGCTGTGAGCAAAATATAGCTATCATCTGGGATTCCCAGCGGTAAATTGTTTAATTAGAAGACAGTTTTGCCTCATCAGATTTATCAACTGTCAGATATAGTAGTTAGATCTGAGTGAAAAGAAAAATTTTAATTAAACGTATAGATGTATATATATATATATATATATATATGTGCATAACTACTGTGCATTTGTTAATAAAATGTGTAAATGGAATTCACACTGAGATTGTTTCACTCTCGCAAAGAACAGAATTCCATGAGGAATCACCTTTTTGGTGTTCTGGTTTTATGAAACTTGTCCTTGAAAAGGTCATTTTAGCGTGCATTGCTTTATGTAACACCAATCGCGGTTCGTGATCGAAATGCCGTTCCTTATATCCTGAAAAGTACACAACTTTCGAGGATCGCATTTTGACAATGCGTATGGCAATATGTTTCTCATTTGGTAATTGACGGTGCAACGCCACTGTCCATAGATGTTCATAACCCTTTTCATGGTACATACTTGAATGACCAGACTATGCGTTTGTGTGACGAATTAACACCCAAACTTGGTTTGGCTAACGCAGCTGCCTACGTAAAACCTGACCTTGCGGAATAGGAATTTCGATGGTGATTGATAATCACTAAGTTCAGCAAGAAGATACACTCATTCTGTACAGTTCATAATCAAACAAAGCTTTCGCCATCAATGAGGACTTTCTGAGTAACATTGATTTCAGATAAGTTTATGAAGGACGCAAAACTACTCATTGTATCTGAATACGCAAAATATTTGGTCGTTGACTTCGCCTTTTCCGATATAAACTTAAGTGTTTCTTGCAAATAGGTCAACACAGAACACCGCATAGGTCGCTCGTGACCCCATGTTTGATACTCATTATTTCTAATTCCCTTTTTAATTTTCATATCGGTTCCGCACGAACCTACATCCGTCGATCAGACGACTAACTAATTCGACAGAAAATTTACATAGTCAGGCAAAAACTCCTGATCAAACTGATGCACCTCATTATCCATCACGTGTACCCCGCTTAGGTTGAAAGTTGACGTTTCGGTTTATCATCGCAACCTATCTAAAGAACGTTTTCAATCCAAGTATGGTAAAAGCTTGTTGAATAAATACTTCCGGCTTACTCACGTTGAACCTAGCTAGGTCTTTACTAAGGAGACTGTGCGGTTGCTATGCGAACCCAGAGCGAGCATTTCGAGTTAAGTATAAATCTCCCCTTGATCGGACTAAGTACCGCCGGATGCAGAAATATTTAAGCTGGACCTAGAAGTCAAAAATTTTATTCAGTCGCCCGTAACCAATTCCTCACTGCAACACACTTGGTGTATGCCAAAAACACATTTAAGCACCAACGGAAAACGGAGATAACTATGGCATTGAAAGATAAAATACGGACTAAACTGCATCGCACCCGATTCGTTCAAGAAAGCAAACACGAACAGACACCGATATACGTACGAGCCAGTGTGTTGCAACTTAGATCAGCTCCACATTCGGAATTCAGTTGTTTGTCTGCTTTGAAATCTCCTGTTCGAGGGGAGCAGAAATATTTATCTGCGAAACGTTTATTGTCCAATTTATGTGCTCATGAAGCCACAAAACCCGTAACATCCTACTGCATATGCTCCATTCTTGTTAGAAGTTGCTGGTAGAGAGATAGGACTCGTGGATGGAATGAACATGCATTGTATAAGTTGAATAGCATATCCACTAGGATGTTCGAGTAAACCGTCGGTAGTTCACGGAACTAAGACATCTTGCGCTGCGACCCTTGAACGCTATTCCTTTCCACAAATGCGAACGACGTTGGCGCATGTCATTCGATCAGCATGAAAGGATTATTCCTTGGTAAGAATCTTAAGTGTTGCGAAGAAGGATTACCATCAACTTCAATGAAAAAAAACAAGTAAGCCTTTTTAACTTTTAAGAAGTTGTTACATGGTAATGCATGATCGGTTGCGTTCTTGTCTAATTAATTTCTGAATCGCAACTTCAGTCGACCGATATAAATAAACGCAATTTTCGATTGGACTCACTAAACAGTGGGAATGCCGTGAATGAGTTAATTCTAGATTTTCATAGTACAATGACAGAAAGCAACTTGACAGCCTGAAAGGAATTTGAAATACATGGCTATTTTCATTTAAAAAACGGCAAAGTTTTGATGGCGAAAAGGCTATTGAATAAGTAACCTAATTCATGGAAATAACCGTGTCTGTCTATCAATACATATATATATATATGTATGCACCCATTTATATTCTCGACTGGCTCCGAGTATCGAGATGGGGGGAACACAAAAATAGATTGATTTATCCACAGTTTGCCATAGATTTTACTTCATCCCGCAGGACAAATCAATAGGCGGGAATAATATTCAGAATAATATTCAGGGTGCAATAGAAACGTCTTTATTGTAGTGATAATTTCAGTAAGTGGTTCAACGATACACAACCAGCCATAAACACTCTGGCACCGTTGTGAACGATTGTCAGCTGGGAAAAATTCGAAAAAGTCCCTACGTTTTGCTCTGTACCCACAAATTTTCACCAAAGATTCGTCCAAAAGTGTTGTGCATTTTCACGAGACGTCAAGCACAGATATAAGCTTTCTTTATTGCTGATTTGTTGAACTCAAACTGAGAAGTTCATTTCAGTTTTAAGTTGATGCTCTTAGATTGCAAAATGATGAGATCTGTAGGATATTTTGCACGTTCATCGAACAACGTCATGCAAATAAAATTTGCAATAAATTGTATGACCATGGTAACAGTTAGTAGGCGTAAATTGATTATATAAACGGCATTCGATGATTTTGAGAAATCGCAAATGATCTTCGGGAGTTATAAGTGCAAAAAATTCAGACAAGCGAGTTTGCTATATTTCCCAGTAAGCTGGAGCGTTTTACAGATTGGCGGTAGCCAGGCGGGTATGGTTGTCGAGTTTACGCGTGAAGTTCGCGAGTTCGGATCCTCTCACCTCCTGCCAATTTCCTCACTTGGCACAATGAGCACATCGAATCATGGCTCAAACAAAAGCCAAATATGCAATGGAACTGGCTATGAAAACGTTTGCATTGCGGGACTGATGGAAAATTCAACTGATGCGGCTGTGGTAACCGCGACATTGCGTCATTGAATTTTTACACAGTTTAAACTTTGGAATCTGAGTGAATTCACACACAGTTGGCTTTATATTTCTTCTCATTTAGTTTCGCCTTTTTTCTGTATTAGCGGCCAAGTGTTTCCCCATGTGGAAAGCAAAAAATTGGGAAAAAAACGATTCCCGGTGAATCCTGTTCACATCAAATGATGAACATTGCAAAAAAAACAAAGAAGACAATCACCTGATCTGAAATTTACCGAGATTTTCCCCTTTCAACCGCATCTCTCGACCGTATCTGTGTTCTGTTGAAACAAGCAAAACCCTGCAAATATTCTTGTTCGATGTATCGAATTAAACTTTAGTGGTTTAAGATAGGCAGATGTCTTAAAACAGAAACATTTTCCGCGATGCGACGTTTTCCGTGATTAAGAGATGAGCGAACGAAGGTCCATGATCAAGAAACCTATTGCAAATCCTTCATGAATATGCTTAGCCTACAGAGGTTGGTTCTCCACAACTGCTACTGGTATCACAATCAAAACGGATCCAATTGGTTACCACCTTACTTCCACAAACGCGTTTCTACTAGGATGGTTAGCAATAATAGAGTTTGGATTGCTTTCTGAACGCTAACTGATCAACCACGGCAACTTGAGAAGTAAATTTGAGGCAAATCATTCTCGATCTGTGTGGTAATCGGCAGCAAATGTTTAAACTGGAGGAGACTGTTGAACTCCGAACTTGGCGGCCGGATTTGTCGCCTCCGATTTCACGTGGACTGTGTACGAGTCGGGGACGCAATCGATGTTTGCAATACTGCCGTCGTCTGCCTTTATTTGAACCCTAGCAAGTGAACACAAAAAAATCTTGACTTTATGGAATACGGTGTACATGTTTTATCAACGATCTTTCTTGTCTCGATACTGAATTGAACTATAATCGTAGATGCGACATTAGTTTTAACTAAACAGCAGTTGGTGACAGGTACACATCTATTAGAACGGAAAAAACCGTCGCCTCGTTAGCACGGAGTTCTGGTCATTTATCTCGGCACTATTTTATTATATCCAATAAGATGCATATGCTGATCACACCAGATAAAACATGTTGAAATTAGTGCGAATAGGTCGAATCGATGCGATATGAACAGAAAGACTGCACCTTCCGAGCAAATGTTAGTCGCGTTAAACTGTCTTAGTGTTGACAATGTTTTGTCGTTTGTGCTGTATTCACGTGAATAGGTCTGCGCTACAAAAAATATTCATCTTGTAATAACAACACTCAGTTCACTATAAAGAAACCCATGAATCACCACACACACACCCGCATCATCTTTGTTAGGAAACATCCGAGTCGAACATACATCAAGCTCACATTGGGTCACGAACCAAAGACATACCATCCTGACAATCTGCGCGGAACGTAATGGTAAGGGCGTTCAATAAGAGCCACATGTCTCGTGCTCTTACCTCCGCGGAGGCGCAATGGATATCGACCACTGATGACTCTCACAAAGAATAAAACAGTTCCACGATGCCTCGAGGTTATTCTCAATAGTGACTTGAGGGTTTGTATCACATTACCAAAAAGAATCTTGCACTCATTTGAATTGATATGTATCCTGATTCGAGTT
This sequence comes from Fasciolopsis buskii, assembly GCA_008360955.1. Taxonomy (NCBI): domain Eukaryota; kingdom Metazoa; phylum Platyhelminthes; class Trematoda; order Plagiorchiida; family Fasciolidae; genus Fasciolopsis; species Fasciolopsis buskii. The sequence continues at coordinate 123,706 of LUCM01006599.1, forward strand.
TTGACGCGACTGATCCGAATCGGGGAAACAGAGGAAAACAAGGGACTAGTAAAAGAACTTTGTTGAAATTATTCACAATTTTTAAAATTTATTCGTTGTCAATGAATCCAACAAAATGCCCATCCAGTCGGATATGTCACACATGTTTCTGTGCATTTTTCCCTAGTACATCAACCGAATTACCAACTAAACCATCAGGCAGTCATTCGAGAGGCTAGTAAATGCGCAGCATCCCGGTACTGATCAAACAGGCTGCAGCATATTGTATTAGAGGACCCCGATTGGTGCATGATAGAGCCTAGTATGGGTGAAATGGTTTCCTCAACAGTCTGCAAGGAATTGGAAAGTTTAGTCTAAAGTGGATTATTTTGCACACTGGTTGTTTGTAGTACTTATTTTATGTTTCTTCCACAGGCAACGAGCGCAAGTTGTCCAGAGAATAAACATTCTTTCATTCTAACATTTATGAGCATTTCCGTTGACGGAGGGTCAACGAAATCTTTAAATTAATAGTCACTTAACATTTTATTTGCGACACTCAGCAATTTATTAAACCCGTAGCTAAAACTGTTTACCTCGGCCAGCTGAGATGTCGGTTTGTGTAACTCTAGCAGAAACCCATCATAAAAAATCCCCTTCTCAAGGTGAAACACTGGATATCAAGCACAGGTGTAACGGTAACCTTACCTGTAAATCAAGCAGCAAAAGACGCACCACGAAAAACTTCATTTTAGTTTGGTTACTGTCCGACAAGGTCAAGTTGAGCACGTCCAACGGAAGAAATTCAAGTAGATGTTCGTCTCGCAGACGTTTCGCGCATAACGTTTAGCCCATGCGGCCTTCTCATTCCACATACCGGGCTCAGCAACTAAGAGAGGAATAATCGGTCAATTGGAAGCACAAAAGATGGAGTATAGCTGGCGTGAGCTGTCTAGTCCCACGGGAAACATGAGCGGCGCTTGCGAATTTCCGGGACAACCGAATGCCAAATATTAACCGTAGAGAATCGTAAACGGATCTAATACAAATCAATAAAAAACATTAATTCTTACATCGAACTGGACAGGTGACTTTTGCAAAGGAAAATCAGTTGAAGATTAGTCACGTGACACTGAACAGTAGTTCTGGGGAGCTCGGATCTGGTGATGAAAGTGGATGAAGAAACATTTCCTATGCTAGTGAAAAAGTAGAATTGCACCGTGTGCCACAGTTTTGTTTATATCCACTTTCCTCATCAGCCTACATCCGCTAAGCATTTCACATGGTAAAGTCATCGACATTTAATTAAAGTGAACAAGTAGTAGTGACCATGGGATCCCGAAGATTTTGTGACGGTTCGGATTAGCCTTAGAACGGTGAACGTTCCGTTGCAAGTGAAAGCAACAAAGTCGGTAGTCGACGCCTGACAACAAGTTTCAGTACAAAGATATTTAGTCTGTTGCAAAGAGTGTTTTGGACGAAAACTTCTCCTCATGAACAACGGAGAAACACTTGCGATCTAAACTCAGAGCTAAGGTATAATTTGGCTTCACAAGCCATCATCTGCGTGTGCGAATCGCCAATAATTTTGATCAGTTGCCAAGACATAAATCCTTTTTTAAAGGATATGTAGGATTCATTTGTGTCCCGGATGAGCGAAAGAAAAACGACCCAGTATATCAACAGCCTTTTGAATTTGAGTTGTTCAGATTAGTTTTACAAATGGATTGACAGGGAGATGCTTTAAACAAAGATAAAATATTGGGATGTTGAATAAAATCCGACAGGATCTGCACTGGAAACCCCTGTGGATGAATGTTAAATGAACACACGGAGATTGATATTTAGACAAACTTATGCGGAACATTTGATATAGGATGATTTGTCATCAACGTTCCTAACCTGTTTGCAATTCCGGAGTGGAAATGGCGGATGGCATACTTCCCGCTGATCCGACAAAACTCGAAGGCCTGAGGTCTAATTTTTCTAAGCCCAGTGCTATCCAAGTGGCTGGCTTCACAGTGGACATGGGGAAGTGAGCATTCCTAGTAATCAGCAGAACACACCATTCAGCGGCCCGTGATGGCAATGACTAACAGCGGTGCAAAAATACTCTTTACCATCCATGTTCTTGCGCATCCTAAGGCCATTTCAGCGCTGAGAAATCTTGACAGGACGGCAGGATTTCTAAGTCCATTCAGTGTTTTCAGACGTCTACGATCAAAGAATGGTGGCGAAATTATTAAACTGCTCAAAAATTAATGAATTCAAGTAACGGGAGAGTTGCCTTGTTTGACATGTACTCGTTTGGAGGCGCTAACCCACGCCTAAGAAAGCGATTACTTTTTAGAATCCGAAGTATTCCGGACACTCAAAGTTGTGCAGGTGAAACTGACATAACATTTGCTCAAGTTTTCCGCCAACTGGTAAGCGTTTAGGTTATCTCACACAAATCTGATTGTTTTTCGTCCGGTAGACTGGTCAACTGTTCAACAGAGTCTCAATGATACAGTTGTTGCGTCAATATAAACAAACCTTCAGTTCGCACAGCTAACTAGAAAACCGGTACAAATGAGTTGTTCCCAGAACAGGCTTCAATACGTAACCGTTCACACATGTGTTCTTTGAATAATCTCGACAGGCGTAATTCCAAAGGAACTTAAATGTGGCATCAAAACCTGAGAATTTGCATGCAGCGGCTGCCCATTGGAAATTGGCAAACTTTTGGAAGAAAGTGACATTTTAATTTGCCCTCCAAGAAAGAGTTCATGGATTTCGTTTTTATCTTGAAACAGCTACTTTGAAGCTTCGGCAGTCCAGTTTAAAATCTTATAGGACATTATTGGGCGTCCATCATGTGGATGCAGTTTGTCAATCAACAAGCAAATGCAATCCGCTGAGAAGCTTCTCATTCGCTGTTATGTTTACTTATAAAATGTAGCATGCTCTTGCAGTATCGCTACCTGTTTATAAATACAGTTTGCCAATGAAACAAGAAACCTATCGAGTTATGCTGCATGCCGTTTTGCTCAGAACACTTCAAGGTAAATGAAAAATTGCCATGTAATGGGAAAGTCTCCTCGGAAAATCTGCTTGCTCCTCTCCGCTAGTCGTGGGATAGGTTAAAACAACTAAAATGATCAATTTGACCCCCACTTCCCGATACATGTAACATGTTCGCCACAAGACGGAATCCCCACTTAGCTAGGTAGGAGTTGCGTAATGTCACACCAGCTTGCATCACTCGCGGTCATCCACAAATGTAATACTCGCATTTTGGCTGGCCATTTTCAATGCGCTTAGTTTAAACTGTGAAACCAGGACACCCATCAGAATAGGCCGGTGGAATAGTAGTATATTTTACTCAAGATAGCATGTTGATGGAAAGGACCTCGTCTTTCGCAACCTCTCCTGAACGTTGCTCATTACTTTTTCTGTAGTTTACTGCGTGTACACACGGCTGACGTTTTCCAGAGTAGCACTGCTATTCCGATGTTCTCGGCGTTTCAAAGCTGTCTAGATAAAATCGCAATAGATTGATGAATTTCCATTTGGAGTTATTTTATTCGTGCATTATTTACGCCGTTCAATGATGGAGTTCGGTGTAAGTGAAACGCATCGGCTAACAGAACTTGTCCGAAATGCAAAAAGGAAGAATTTTATAAGATGCGAAAATTTTCGTGCAGGGTGTTGCTAGATTTTCGGGAATTAGTCCCGGTCAAACGGACAAACTCCACAAAGTGTCAGACTTTTGATTCAGATTATTCATTTTTCAACTTTCTGCCCAAAGTTGAGCAAGTCAAACGAAATTCCCGACAATCCAGTACCTGTATTCTTAAAGCTATCAAACAAAGGAATTTATATCCCCACATCCTATAGGAGACAAAATGTAAATTGCGTCCAAGTACGCCTTGGTATAATTTTTGCTCAAGTGTCATATGAAAAATGGCTCACGTCGTTGCGCAAAAAATGTACAGAATGAAGTTTCTTGCGACCTCAAATAAAGAAAGCTTAGTGACAATAAACGGTTTTTAGTGTAATCCAATTTTTCAAATCAGAGTTGACGAATGTCTGCTCAAACGCAAGCAAAGAACAAATGCGGACATTGTTTTCAGATAAAATTGACTCAACTCTTGTTCAAAAGCTATAAATAACGGCCTTGTTGTAGAAAGACAAAAGCGCAAAATGTTTAAGGTTCCCTTGATCACGTCTATGCGGCGACCACGCAGCGGGGCAGAACAAGGTCGGATTGGGATACCACTTGAAAATGCTACCGGTAATAATTTGTTAGTGGTTGGATTACCAGCGAGCGATTATCCACGTTTGCCGGTTTGTCTTTGGGTGGAAAGTCTTCTGGTTTAGTAAAACTGTTCCTCTGTCTCGTGACTGTCTAGTATATCACAAAATGAAGTGGACGGGGACGTCGCTATGGTTTTACAATAAGGAGCCCAGTTGGTTGGAAAATATTTTCCATTTCGGTATAGTGTAAAACCGGGGTAATTTCGCAGGTTTTCAGGTGATCCTCTGTGTTGCTTTTCAGTGAGTTTTTAATGCAGCTTATTGGTTTCCATCATACGAAACTCACTTCAAAAACATCGCGCTTTTGTCAACCGCTCGGTCATTTTTGTAAATTTCGAAGCAGGAATTCTTGTAAGATTGAGGACGTGTTTCAAGTTCTCATGGAATCAAATTTAGTAAGAAGTCAAAATATCATGCACAGGAGTCCAAACTTCAAAACATCATACCACAAGAACATGGGATGACTTTATAAATACGTGAATGACCTTCATATCAATATGGACCAAGATAGAACTTGGATGCACACGCTAGTTAACATCGTGCCTAACCGCACCATTTTTTTTACTTTGGAAGTTTAGTTTTATATTAAACATTTTTGGCCAGTGATACAGTGCAGTTGCTTATTACTGGAAACAGAAATAGGGCACTGAGTGAATTCTACGGATTACTGCTAGCCAGATGACATCACAGGGCAACTTTTGGCCGACAAATGAAAATAAATTATTATATACCTAACGTTTTATTCCAACTTAACCAAGATAAAAATGCTTCGTGTAAATATTAATTACAAGTTGTTTGGCTATTCAGCGACGTGCATAGGCTCAAGCTAAATGGTATTGTTAGCACAGGCAACAAGAAACATTTACGTAATTCGGCTGTCCACTTTTGCTTCTCCATGATATAATGTGAACTAATTGTATTGATTGCCCGACTGAAATTTGCTTCTTCGTCTCTGGGCTATGCGATTTCACTTGCTGCGAAGATAATTAGGCCGTATTTGTAATTGGTGTGTTTACAAGCGCAAATATGACCCACCCCCGCAAGCGCGCACTCGCAGACAAACAAAATCAGAGCCAAGTGACAAATGTGTAATTGTCTACAACGTACGTGGTGTTATTCTCACTTTGGCAGAAAAGAAATCCAATCGACTGTTACAATAGCCTAAGAGAGGCAGTAATCGGAATGAAATTGCTTTGGAACGATCAATATCAACTGCTCAAATTGTTTATTTCCTCTCTCCTAATGATTTTCGCCAATTCGTGGGTCATTTATAAGGGTGAGTTGATAAACCAAATGAAAGCTATTGATTCTCTGGGAGTACGGATAGCTTCATTTAGAGACTATGTTCACATACAATCTGGAATTGTTTAGGATCCCATTTACATGTTTGTCTTTACAGTCAGCGCATCAAAATACTAATACCGACTCGGTCCTAACTACCGAGTGCCTCCGGTAGAATCCTGAGTAGTGTAAAACGTTCGTGAAATGAATAGTTTTGTCAAAGTTTGAGAAATGCTGGGAATCACGGGGGTAAAATCCACTTGGGAAAAACCGGGGGATGCACCTCAGTTAGAATTTCCAGTTTCAAATTTTTCATGTTCGCTGATTTAAACGCGTGGTTTATTCTGCTTTTTCCGAACACGATTGTTATGAGTGTAGGAGTTAGTTTTTGCAAGTTTTATCTGATAAGATAATGTCACGAAACACGTACGAGCCAAATTCACTTTATGGTTTGGCACTTTGACAACAATTCCACCAATCCCCAATTGTCCCTCAACACTAAGAAAAGTATTTTGTGTTATGCAACCATTAGGCAGTATTTGTCTTTTATGTACATTCTTCTGGACTAAGGCTGCCCGGGGTAAAATTATCCTACATCTGACATTCGGGTAGGAGAACTCTTTTATGAACAACGAGTTTTCTATGCAGTTCTCACCGGTCACAATATCCCATTGAAATGTACAATGTGCCTCAATCGACGAATGAATTGCTTTAGCAGTCAATAGTTGGTTGAATCATTTAGATAGTGTTTCTACCCCTTTTATGAGCCTCTTCTAATCGTTTGCTGATACTGATTTCTGCCCTTACTCGATCCACATGTTGTCTTTGTATTTTAATTGAATAACTTTATCAAAAACGCTCTTACTCGATATTTTGAACTTTTCTGTAGGACTTAAGGCCACACATTTCAAATTTTGATAATCTGTATCCAGTGTCTCTGAAATTCCATGTGCTAGTAAGCAGTTCAGGATGAAAGAGCCCAGTGCCACATTGTTTCTTATGGTGACACCGAACCGAAATGCCAGGACTTTGTGTCTAACTAAGAAAATATGAATACATGACGATTAGCGCGCCCTTTGCGTCCGTAATGCTAATCATTGACTAAAATATCAACGAGCTTTGCTTGATATAACAGGCGTTCAAATCAGGAAAACGACCACCCTGATCCTCAGCAACATCATCATCACTGGCAAACTTTAGGTTGCGCCAAGGCCATTGCAGCATGCAGTAATGCAAGTTACCAGTGAAAGAAACGTCATTTCACTGCTTGCACTGACATAATCTGCAACAAAAAAATCATTACCGCACCTCAAATTTCCACCTAGAATTTCGTGGATTAGTAGTGATCATCTTTTGTTGCGTCAGGCGACCCCGTCAAGCTAGGTCGACAGTCATGAACAAGTTACTAGGGCAGCAGAGTGCAAACTCGATGCAGACCGTAAGTTCATACCAGGCAAAACTTACGCGCGCAGATCGCATGGACCCAACTAGCGTCTTCCATAATCAACTGACGCAAGAAGCAAGAAAAGTACGGCTACAGGAAACGAGTTTGGACGAGAAGGGCAGTATTCTTCTATTGTGTTTTATTGTATTAAGTTAAACTGTGCAAACCTTTCCGGGCATTGATGTAGCATTTCAGGCAAAAACCACTGGTGCAAAGAATACAGTCGAGACACTCTCCGCTTCTCGCAAGAAAGAACAATAATTACGGCGGAAAGAAAACTCAACTGAGTGATCTGAGCACTTAGGATGGGTTGGTTAGATATTCGGCGGGAAAACTGTGTCTACCTATCAGTTCTTTGTGTAGGAGAAAATCAAATAAAACGACTCTATTTTGCCTAGAATATCACCATTCTATTCTATCTCTCGTCCCCACAAATGCTAGAGAATTCAGTCTGGCAGACACAATCATTAGATCACACTGATCAATCCTTCTTCTGGGTAGTTTGGACTTTCGATTTACATTGGCTTTCTTACGCGTCGTTTCTCCCAAGTGACTGACTGATGTAACCGGCGTGATGTTTCCATAGCTGTTCTGAACTGTAACAGGGATAGTTGCTATGACGAGTTAGCATCAGTTTTTATGGCTGTGACGCAAATAGCTGACAGCAGAGTTCGCTAGGATGTTGTTCCTGGAATACATGGGAAAAAAACGGATCTTATGGAAGTACGTGGACGGTACCTTGAGGGGTTTTCCTGCATATTGTGAGTGATAGGTCGTAATCGAAAAGTTAAGTGGACAGTTCTTTCAGTGAAGAGACACGCGGTTAATAACTGATCGTCCTCCAAGCCAACTTTGAAATTCTGTTTTAAATACATCTGTGAAGAGGACAGCAGAAGAGTGATGAAGGACTGGGAAAACACACGAATTTACAAAACAGCAGTTGGCCTTTTTGCCTCATTTTGAACTGTTGCAATGCGAATCCTCAGAGATTATTTGCACAGATGGAAATGAAGGGAGTGCTTAGGTATTTTACCGCACCAACGGTAGTAAATGTTTCTGAGGTGACGGACAAAGGTTCATTTTGACAATTTGAAAGGAAGTAGCACATTCCATAGGTAGCGCTTTGACCTGTTACGACTGAGCTAACGACTGCGCAACTAACTAGGTAGTTCTAAAATCACCTTAAAATATTGTAGACTTGTTGTGTTTTACTTTCCGGGCTGGATTGTCAATGGATATTTTCCTAAAAACTAGTGATTTTTTAGGTGAAATCTGTTTGATTGATGCAACGCTGAAATGTTTAGCACCGGTTCGTGAAGTGTCCCAAACTAGTTACTGATAAAAAATTGAGAATGATTGGGCCAGCCAGTGGCCGTATTACGACTTGACCAAACCAGCTAAAACTTGTGGCCATTAGTTTAGTGTCAGTTTGATTTTTCCCAAAACCCCGCGACTTTATGACAGATCTGTGAGCGCATTCAGACGAGTTCAATGTTCTCCCAAGATGTTCGTGCCACGGCTTCAACAAAAACAGTAAATGTCTTGCAGACAAATGTCTGCAGAAACATGCTACTGATGACTGAATCATTGTTAGTTGACACAGCAGTCGTTTATTTACATCCGGTTATTCTCTGATACGAATGCTTCCAGTTCATGATTCTTCTCATAGTTGTGCTTTAGAATTTATGATTTGCTGTACTATTTACAACCGAAAACCTGATAATGGCATTTGCCTGAAAATCATATTCTGAATTTTGAACCAAACAGCCTTTTTCTGAAATTTCCAAAATCTTTGAGATAAAGTCCATCTCTACTGGATTGACTTTCGTTCTTTGATAGCTTAAAACAGTTCTAGTTTTACTTGGCTTTTCAGAGAGCTTTGTAATTTACTGAGGCGCATGTTCTTCATTTTGAACTATCAAACACAGCTACTGGAACTCAAATTTCTCTGAAGGACACCATGCAAGCTGGACATACTTTCCCAGGAGATGAACGAATGAAGATTTTCACTGCCTAACTGTCCCCTCATAAACGCGTTTCGTAGACACGTTTTCCAAGACACCATCAACGATTTCGGCCAACACCATCATTACCAACGTTCAGCATTAAACGGCAAGGCAACCCTCACTGACCGCTACATTTTCCGGAGAGTTACACGATTCTATACAGAGTGAATATTCAAGGAGAACAAGGACTGGACCTACAAAGGGCGGGAAAAGATAAGAATGATGCATTAGCCAACACATGGAACACAGTCTTACTGTACAAACACACTCTTTCAATCATTCTTATTCGATAGAAAAAGACAACACGATTGCCACTGTTCACGGTTCACTGTCATGTCCTTCAGTGTCTCCAGCCGGCAAGTCAACAAGTCTTTCGAACCCCATCCACGAAGGCGTGAGACACCTACTTTACCTAAGTTCGCTGTACATTTTCTCAGCCCGCTTTGCCACGAACATTTGCGAGTATCGGGGGAAATAATGAGTAGGCAGAAGGGGCAAAGAGATTGGGTTGGAGACAGAAGAGACAGGTTGAATATAAGAGAGGTACTCTGAGCAATGGCATACATATCACTACCAACCCCGCTCGAAGCAATGGGCAGCGCGGCTCTGATTTTTCTGCGCGACGACCAATGCAGTAAGGAATTATTTGTAGGCGGGTACTTCATGGGGATTGATGGACAGGTACTGCTAGGGAGTCCAGCCGCTAAGCAGAAGAACGATTAGTGTTCTCTAACAGGCTTTGTTTCTGACAAGAACCTGACCGCAAGGCAGCGGGGCATGGCTGAGTGGATGCTCATCTACTTGGATCAATTATTCTTCCAATCGTTTTTCCGACTGAGCTGGTAACTCAGATCAACCCCCAACTTGGAGGACCAGGAGATTACTTCGTCAGGCCACTACCCATTGACCTTCCAGGCGTGATTGGATCTTCGGCTTGAGATAAGTCATCCTGCATAGTTCGTCGGATCACGGAGGCAGGCAATCCGTGACACCACGTCAAGGTGTAGTCTCGTTGTGACGATCATTTTAAGAGTAATACCGCAAATAAATCAAGTCTCACGCTTTCTCATCCGATTATTGTTGATTTCGGTCACGCGGCCATAAAACGTAAGTATGGACTGTATGCGCAGCTTCCCTGGTTGCAAGGTAAACACAAGTCACAAGAAATATATACCACGTCACGTCATTGTCCGCTAACCGGGAAATCATAACAAGTAATTTACATTTGCGTGTATTGTCAAAGAACAGGAAACTAGCAATCCAATATCTGTTAAAGACTTCCACCAAAAGGTTCACGAAATCCATTGTCTGGGGTCAGTTGGACGTTTTCAAAGCCAATCCTTCCAGTCTGTCATAAGAAATTTAGTGAACCACTTCCCAATTCCGTGACAATATGTCATTTTAGGATGTTACAACCGCAAGTGAAGATAATATTCAAGCCCATTTTGGCTTACATCCGAAGCGATCCTTATCTGAGTCTTCCCCGATTCTAGGAATATTCTCTGTTGAACGAAATTCATCGTAATAATCGATTTTTTCGAAGGATTCAAAATAATCCTCGATGATAGAACACCTTGCCGAATTTCACGGACTTTAACCGCTGGAACTTTGTAAAGAGATACTACTGCCTTGTGCGAATCACTCGAGTGATATTCGAAAATGTCTTCCCAGGTTATTAGCTTGGTGCCATTAGTAGTCGGAAATGATTTTCGATTATCTGATGAACGCTGCCCGTATAACGACTAAGATATTTCCCACTTATTAGAGCTACTCAAATAATACGGAAACAATGTTTTGTGCAGATATGATTTCAGATGAAGCCATTCCCTGGGATGAGAGTAAGTCTACAAACAATTTGGTTATTTGAATACTTCATTGACAGTTTGCTCTGCTACTTGGAGGCTTTTCAAATTTCGTTTTACTCGTCAACTATGTCTTAATGGAAAACCAACGCCAATGTATATTTTGCAAGTTGTGGGAACCCACGCAGATAAATACATGAAGATCGCCTTTGATTGATGTTCAGACGATATCGCAGAAAATAAGACAAGTGAAGAAAGATTTCAGAGGATTTAATTTTTGAGTTACTCATTCTTTCTTCTACTTCTTCTTCAAACGACGCTGTTGATGTAAATCACTCGAAAAGTAACAAGCCTTCATTCTCAATTGATCGAATTGCAGTCATTTTATTTTAGCTCCAAACAACGACCACCTAATGAGAGTTAGCTTGAAGGTGATCGATATCGTGTGATCGTATTAGTTTCCACAGATCTCGGCTCTCGCGATCACATTTCTCTGTCAATTTTGTTGCCTTAACAAGCAACAAATTGTGGTTATCTTCAACCGTTTGATCAAACTCGCAAAAAACTTTAATTCTCGTCAGAAGTTAATTGAATCAGTCAAAACAATTCGTCAGACGTAAACTTGGTACAGACCTAATTTCAATCAAGACCATTGTGGACCGAAAAAATTTAACGAGAGCAGTTCTTTGTTAAATGTGAAACTAACAAGAGCTCTTTATCAGGTTGGAAAAATAAACTGACCCTCGTTGTCTGTTAATCTTGGTTATCAACCGCTACTATTTATCTGAATTAGACTTGCTTAATTGCAGTCAGAATATTTTACCGGCCACAAAGTTTTGCCTTGTCAGAACGATAACAGAGCTTGATTGATTAGACGAAGACAAGTCACATTTAGAAGAGAGCAAATTGTTGCGAACGTCAGCCTAATGAAGCTCAGAAAGATACCGAGCATGTGTTCTTCACAAAGTAAACTCACCCAAACGATTAAACTTTCGTGGACAAAAAAGGTAGTGTGCAAAAATCATTGCTAAGCCAGCGATCAAAAAATCGTTGTTACGCAGTACCGCCACCTGTTTAACAGATGCTATTAACTTTACTCATTTTCGGTGTTACCGTTTTTGGTTTAAATTACATCATCGATATACAATTTGAACAAAAATCTGTCATTCGAACCGTATGCAACATGCGTGAACTTGAACAAACGCATAACATTGCCCTGTCAAATAACGTGACTGATTATTAAATGATATTTCTTATAACCCTGATATATTTTTCGTGGTTCACGCCATTTGATCCAACAAACCTGTTCTTTACTTCGAATAATTGATTTGATATTCCACGAACACTAGTCGATTGGTACGTTCCAACATTTTAGATTCACGCTGGAATGTCGTTCGTTGCGTAGATCGGGCAGTGTGCATTCAGTTTGCATCCGGTCGGCCTCTGTACATTCAGAATCAGGGATGAGCTAAACTCCTAAGAAAATGAAGGTGTTACAGCTCAGAGTTGATCAGTTTAGGGAAAAATAAGTGTTTGCTATGCAGAATAGAGTATCAATCAAGCCAAAATCCCTAAAAATGGAAGGTCGAAAGAATACATTTGAGATATAGAAGTGTAAACTTCTTCTAAAATGAGAGCACAGCGTTCCGAAAAATGACCATGGGAGTCACCCATGGAACAAGACAAAAGAAGTTGATATCCGAAAAGAAACTGCTCTGATAAGGCTGTTGAGGCAGGCGTAGTACCCAACTAACGCTACGATGGAGTAAAAATATGGACTTCACCCAGTTCTTCGAACATTTCCGGAAAAACGTAGTACGAAGTGTTAACATAACCAATGGCTTCTCGCAAGCCAAGAAGGCTCGCAAATGTTATTGCCGTCACCGATCTAGATGTGAGGTATTTTTTTAAACACCGCGGATTCATGGGTGAAATGTTGTGGAGTCGTCGGGATCCAAGCACACTCATGGAAGAACCCTCCGAATTTTACCGCAGTGGCTCTAGCAGCCGGACAACAAGGTCATTCCTGTTGGTATTTGGTCGTTTATTTTTCGTAGGCTCATCAGTTATCAGCAAACGTTACCCGAGAACTTAGCATGCGACACAGTAAGACGTGCATAATCTGACTGCCATTGCTAGGATTTCCCGATGAATGCGCATGGGATTTGCGACTGGGTGAATTCCAGTCTCGCCGGGATTAATTGCTTCACATATTGGGATATTTTAGCATCCGCCCGAACTGCCCAATTGTGTAGTGAAGAATCGGATGGGGTTCGCAGTGATTCGTGAAAAGCTGCCATGGACGAGTGTTGCGGGATTTTACTGCCGAATTCAGACAACTATTGATTTTCTGCGAGTTTTGCATATGCCCCGAGATTTTTTGAAACCATCTTCAGGCCTAAACTATTCAATGAGTAAAACCTACCGGCTGTGATAGGTGCCTAGTAATTTTTTGTTTGATGTCAACGCTTCATTCCGAATGCAGCGGATATGCAATGGACTGGTAAAGTTCGTTTGTTGTCATCCACGCAGCACATTTTTCAAATTATATCAAGCAAAATTAATTTTTTTATGCACCCCAGAAGGTGAATATCCAGCTACCACCTGACCGAAAACCTTCTCATCATCATGAACAAAATCTTGTTCAGTGAGTGCCTAAAACATGCCAGATTTGCGCGTTATCACTTCAAAACTTCTGGATTTCTCATGAATCACTTCAAGTGTGTGGCATAACAGAATACTTGTACGCTGGGGTACGTGCATGGAGGTGCTTATAGCTGCAATGATTCACATAGGAGGAAGTGTAATTCGCTGGGTGTTCATTGACAGTTTGGAAGGAATTGGGGAGCTTTCTGGTGGAAAGCCTCCGGGAAATGTTTTATGTGCTTGGAGATGATGAATCCAACGAATGCATGTCCGATTAATGGCCACATAAGAGTAGGAACATGAGGGATCCAGAAATTAATCAGTTAACCTTTGCTAAGAATGCAGAAAAAATGAGGAAAGATGTTCAGAGTTTGTAGTATAAAAAGGTGCATGGATATACGGCGGAATTCAAGACGAAATCATAAAGGCACGACACATTTTGGTCATCGTTTACTTCAAGTGAGATGACCATGTACGATTTCCCTCTAATACCGAGCCGCGTTGCTTAACCGAATCTTGGCGGGTCAGTTGTGTCCATCGCCAGACAATAGAGGACAAACTTCACCAAAAGCGGAACGTTTTGAGCCTTTCACTAAAGAAAATGCAGTGTCCGCTTATTTTGAGGATAGATAGACAGATTATGTTCCTTGGAGCACTCTGAGAGTTCCATAATTTTATTTTGACAATCCGAAAATGAAACATTATTGGAATACGTCAGACGAGAAATGACATCGTCTGCTTAATTGATAAGACGATTATGAGCATGGGTTGAGAGTGATGATAGCGAGGCAGAGAAACGAAATTTGGACATTAAAGCACTTTGGGGACATCCAATAGTGGACGTGACAACAAAGAAAGTGGTGCCATTGTAACAGACAAATTTTTGTCAGCTGCAGAAATAATCGATCAGAACAGAGATGAGGGAAGTTTCTACATCGTGCAGGACGAGGAATAAGAGAACCTTTTGCCTGACAACGCAGTTTAAGACGTCACTACAGCCGAGGAAGCAAATCCTCAGTTCTTCATTCTTGTTAGCCGAAGCCAGAGAAAAGACGTGTGCTCGGATGATTTGAGCTCAAAAGAGTGCCATCGGAGGATCGGTAAGCAGGTTGGTAGGTATGAGAAACGTTTCCGGAAGATGCAAGATGTGGGAGGATTATTTTACTAAGACTTTCAAAACTACTAAAGCTACCGTGCAAGCAACGGAGCGGAATTTAGCGGAACCCTTCTCAGGAACGCGGACGATGATAGCTGTTCTTCAGCAGTCACGAATTTTGTTGTAAAGCAGACGTCGAACAACTTAGAAATAATAAAAGATAAAATGTCTGTAAAGTGGTTGAGAAATATGGGGCTGATACCTTCCGGTCCAGACCATTGTCCGTCTTAGAAAAAATACTTATAGATATGTCGAACAAAAAAATAAAATGAAGACACTTGAGAAGAGGAAAATTCGTTGACGGGAAAAGCGGAAGTCTCCACAATTTTTGTTGAATGATATACTCAGCTTCAACGTCCACAGTACAACACCTGCGCGTAGCTGGACTTCCACATAAACCTCGGAGTGAAATTCAAGTTTCTTGAGCGTTTTGTGTTCCGTTAGATTAAGTGGACGGAGGAACTTCATTCTGGAGGCCTTATCTTCCATAATTATATTAGTTTCTGGCCGAAGTACGATCCTTCCTTTGAAAATAATATTCCTTCCAAAGAGGAAATTGTTTGAGCCTAGGGGACGAGAAGCCATCTTTCCGAGTGTATAGGGTCTCGACGGGGCAATGCACGTTGAAACAAAAGTTACGATAACTTCACAGTTGGTCTCAAACCAGAGGAAACTCATCTTACACGAATGGGTAAAAATCTGTCGGACTCAACGTCTCGTGTAGCATCTTGATACTTTGTGAATAAATCTGTCTCTTGAGAATTTTTTGGTCATTGTACTGCTGGAAGCGCCTGGGATTAGTTAAACTATAAATCCCGCGGGTGATCCATGATTATTGTGCGATCCAATGCACCGACTGAGGGTTGACATGAAACCAAAAAGAAACAGCTTGGCTTCTTGCTAGGAAAATATCAAACAAGGCATTCATTCGAATCGAAAAGTGGACCAAATTTATCAACCCAAGGGAATTGAAAGAACTCACATCAAGCCGATCACAACCACTAGGAAGCGTGCATGAAAAATTGCCTGCGTACTTCATCAACAATGCTTGCATATTATCAAGAATTTCTTGGTAGCTATCATGGAAGCATTTTGGTTTCATGCATACACTTGTAGGCGAAATCTACCGAAAGTTGCTCAGACATTTTGGTTACAATTCAATTATAGAAGGATTAATGTGACCGTCTGAATACTGAAAAATGGATTTGGCCTGCGAAAACCATTAGTTACTGTCCTATGCAACGACAACGCCACCTCGTTGCCGTTGAGAAACAGGATCATCTGCCCGATGCTCGGTGAAACTGTCAAATTCAACCAAGTCATCTTAGATGTCGTCATGCAGTCACGTTTCTTGTTATATGACAGCTCCCAACTGAGAATATTCATGGGTGTTCACGTGGTAAGACAACACGGAAAATTTGCTCAGTAGAAAACGTATTTTGTTGCACATCATGTTAATTGCGAATATTTTACGAAGTGTAAAAACCAGCCAGCTCTGCAATTTCCACGACTACCTCAGGATTTCACGAAAATCCGTTTACATTCAGTCCCTATTCTTTTAAAAAAAGAAAACACCGTCAGGCAGGATGATTCCTTAGAAGGAATTCAACATTTATTTAGACCATTTTATCGTGGATCACTTTGATTTGTTGGGACACTGAAGGCATACAGTCAAGGACAAAGTATAAAACAGCAAAATGGAGGATTTGTGGACGATTTTGCAAAAAAGAAACCGGGTGGCGATATTAAAGCAGCACGAACGCATTCTAGGGTCCCGCACTTTACGCAGTGCTTCCACCCAAATAATGTAATTACTCAAGCGGTAAATTAGCAGAATTAGGGCATTGCACGAAACATATCGCGAATGATGTAAATGACATATTATTCTAATTAGGAGCACATTTTCAAAGAGATAATATTTGATAACTTCGTGGTAATAACCAAGAAAATCTTCACATTTTCTACTTTCCATGCTTAATTGTATGTCACGTGTACGATATCGATTGTTGTTAGAAAATAACTTGTGAAGGAGCGATAAGCCAGTTAGATTATCCTGTGTCAGACTGAAGGATTGATCATTAGATAGCAGCAATCTTGACTATCTCGATTCAGTTTATTAACGTTCTTGACGATAGCTCAAAACAGTCGCATTTCACTTGCGGCCCATTCTCTTACAAACAAGTCCAAAAGTGATTCCTACAGAAACGATGGGTTTGTGTGTTTGAACATCATTTGGTAGGCAACCTCGGTCGAGTTCAGATTAACCTATTTGCCACTGACCAGGTAATCTAGTTTTTCGCGTCCGTCTCGTACAATTGCTTGATTATTTCAACGGGTTTGTCCCATTCCTTTTTAAGTATTCAGCACCCAATCAACGTGGCCGTGCCCGTTTTCTGCCATACATTTTCCGCAGTATTTGAGACAGCTGTTGCGGGACTATAAATTAAACCACGTTTGGGTAATCTAAGCGTTTATCAACCTGGAAAGCGGTATTTGGAAATTTTTGTCCGAATATAAACAACTTCGTTGAATTATGGTGGAGTATGTAGTGGATATATGAAATCTGAACAATTAAATCAAGTAACTATTTTATCAATTGTTCTTTTTTTAAATTTCAGCTGAACTACCCATTGGATTTTACTACATTGACGATGGTATGTTGTTTTATTTTAATCGTTTAATAGGATAAAAGTCATCAAGAGTTTGTCATGCGCACACACATTTCTCAAGTATGTCGAAAGTTTTCGATGCCTAATCAATGCGCAGTAACCTCGGAAATCAAACAGATAACATTGAATTCGAGCTCGTCATGTGCAGAACGTTTCTTGTGCGAGAGCAAAGAACCCCTTCGTATCAGGAAGCACACCACTGTTCTGTGTTCACGTCCGCTAGAAAGGTAGAATGCTCGGCGCGGTCTTCCGGTCAACCGGACACCACACATTTGGCCTGAATCTAACGTCTTATCCAAACCACGTGTAGTTATCTGTCCGAGTAAAGAAAACAATCCGCGTGCACGCATTTATGCGAAAGCAATCTTCAATAGGTTTCAAACAAACAATTCTGTGTAGTGTTTTGACATTTCTACAAAACGTGCAGCAAACGGGTAGACCATCGAGGCAGTTTCGCAGCAGTTTCTGTAGAGAAACAACCGTCGACCATGTTGGGGATGCGCACGAATCGATCCATTTGAGAAACAAAAACAAACGGGGATAAAAGTATCCCTAAATTGGGTATTCTATTATTTGTGACCATATTTTCTTCTGACTTTCGACCACAGATAACGACGTGCCCTCAGAAAGTGAGATTTTTGGACATGGTGCAAGTGAGTTCTAGCTGTCGTCAAATACGAAAGACCTGTGATTTTAAATTTGGTGCGAACATTTATTGAATTCTTGAGTTAATTTCCTACACGGTCATTTTGATTGTCATTGAGTTTCATTGACAGCGAAACACTACAAGATCCAGACGTTTTGCCTGGCCACACCATCTGACTGATGAATTTGGTGAATCTTAGATAGTTAGCCAATCAATTGTTGGACCATCTCCAGAGCCTTGCCTGACTGTAATTGTTCGATTATTCTGGTCTCCTTCGTTCTTCAAACCTTCTTTTTCAGTTGCTCCGACGGATTAGAAAGGGAATTTGTTTCCCAGGCGTCCATGAAGAACTTTCCAGAATAAATTTTCACATGATTCTGTTGTGTTTTATGCACACCAAATCTCGACCAAATCTAAGGCAGACTGCGTTCATCCAAATGTGAATGCAGAATGTCTTGTCATTTTGTTTAGGCAAACGTTTTGTAAAATTCTTTGCTTGTGGGGATGATTTTTGTTCATTACACCTGATACGGTTGTAAGGGAAAACAATTGGTTTGGTAAATAAACTTTGTCCTCCACAAATGAATGCAAATAGAGCATCCGTTCTCAGTTTCTCAGGAACGCCAGGCAGACAGCCTGACAGTTTTAGTGAGGTTCGTCCAAAAGACCTCGAGTTCGGGGTTACTATTCGCGGAATAATATTTTACACTCACTTGCAAATCCACGAGCATGGATGTCATCAGTACCACGCATTTTGTCGAACTGACCATTAATACTCACAAACACAGGTATAAGTTTAGCCTTGCATTGCATAGGGTAACGAATATGAGGGCAATTTCCTATAGAGAAAATGTCTAGAATAAAACTGGAAAATGTTTTGGACAAACTGTTAACAATTGCCAAGTTAGAAAAATAATCGCGTTTTTCTAAATACCTAATAAAACTTGCGAGCCACACGGAAGAAATGTGGAACGGAACATGAAGTTACCTAGAACACTTTTAACTGAAGAACTATGTGCCCGAATTTGGGCTTAAATTCAACCTGAAGAAGGTCAAGACGAATAGATATTTAGCTAAACTGGGACGCGCTAAAGTTAATCAGCTTCCGGGAAAAAATCAATACTAGCTCAAACCCAAAGTATTTCGCGAAATTTTCTAAACAGGGCCATTGCAATGAAGAAGACCAAGTGTCACGCTTTTGGCTACACATTTTTTGCTGTTTCCGTGCACTGAAACATGAATGTTTCGCGAAAATGCAAGTTTTTATTGATGTGTCTACAAAGCAACAAAATAGTCTGATCCATCTAAGGCCTGCCAAATTGTTAAAAATGTGTTTAGGGAATTTCTCATCGATCTACCCGTCCACTTCTTGTGTCATTCAGTAGACGATGACGCTGTAGAGATGGATCACACGCACGACGGTAAGCATGCAAATCACGTTCTTCTTGTTCGCAATTCTTTTACCTAGTGGCAATTAAGTTGCCCAACAGAGTTCACATTAGATTACTTTACCCAGCAAACAGAGTCAAAAAATTGCTTGTCTTAAGACTTTGCCAAGCTTCTTTCACGCCTACAATCCAGTGACAAAAAGCGATCCGCTGATCATTGAGCGGATTTCATCAGCACCCCAAAAATCATGCGAAATAAGTACGAAACATCGCATAGCTTTCAGTCGAAAGATTTTCCAACCACTTTGACCAAAACATTGCAGAACTTCTTTATTAAAACTCGCGGACGATTCATGGAATTACTAGGTGGGAAAAATGTCAAATGTCAAATGACAGACAGTATCCAATAGAAACCAACGAAAAGCAACAGCATGAGCTGCGAGCAGCATAATTTTAAATCCATTTGGGAATTTAATTTTGCATTTTGCCGCAAATAAAGCGACAGAATTGTCAGTTTGTATGTCATGGGTGTCCAAATATCTTTTTAGCATGCCAGACAGAATGGGCAGTACACAGTTGTGAGCTATCTAAACCGTCAGTCAGAGGTGGTAACATCGAAAGACCAATGAATTTCTCAAACAAATACAACTTTCTTTGACACACCACACCTTCATCTCAGTTTTGTCTTTTAGTTCACATCAGTGCTAAAGAAAATATTTTTATGAGGTACATTTTAGTTTTTATAACATACCACTGAATCGGACTGCCTTGATGCGCTGTATCTCATAGGAAGAAGCACATTTTGCTGGGACAATTAAGCACACCCACTCGTCAAGGAAATCGAGTACCTGGGGAAGTTGTCAGCACATGGGATAACATAGCATCAGGGTAAATGGCGTAGCATTACCGGACAAGAATTCTGTATAAAATTAAACCTTCCCGAACTGAGTCCGGTTGGAAGAATGTCGGAATAAAAACACTTCATTTTAAATATTACGGATAAAGTATTGCTTTTCAGAGACAGCCTAGTCAAAATAGTCGTTAATTTGTCAGCTTTTCGATCATCACGGATAACATTTTTCAAGACCGGTTCGCAAATAAATAAAATCGTCAATGCATCGTAAAACAATCGAGTGCTAAATGAGGATGGTTCGTGTGACTGCCTGTCCTGATGTATTCATATACCTTTACATGGTATGGGGAGGTGTAAGCAGTTATGGTGATTCTCCATTTCGGCTACCTGTGTTGGTGCTCATAAGTTTGAAATCATCCATTTGTTTTAACCCACTGGGTATTCATCCGTTAAACTTTTCGGCGTCGTTCATATAGGCAAAACGTCTGCATCACTTCGTACATGTGGAATAAACAATTATTGTTAGGTCCCCAAGGTGGAAAGGAAACACTGACGAACGGACGAAACAACTAAGGAAGAAAGATTGGAACTCCGCAGTCGACCTTCACGGTATACCTTAAGACCACACTACTGATTACGCTAGCACCCGAGTCCTTCAATGTGTATTTCACACAAACAAAAGTACGGAGGACTTGTACCCCTTTCAATTACTCCTCGCCCCTTTCTACACGTTCACATGGCAGAAGATTATTAAGAATATGTTCATCCGGGTATCGTGTAATCGACGTTGTCAAAAAAGAAACACCATCACGCTAGTTGTGCGATATTAATGTTTACTTGTCCCTATTTCGCGCTGGTGCCCTTAGCGAATCAAGAGGCTGTTAGTGCATTTAAGTATCATTGTGAGTGATTTGTCCGGCAAATCTCGAGCGATTCAGCCTCGAGTAGAATCGGACTTCGTCTTGTTTTTTAATTCCGAGATGATCAATATCACCTTGACTGGCAGTCCATAAGTAACATTACTTTTTCACGTTACCTTCTACGGTTGGTTTATGGTGACAATATTGACACAGAATGCAGATGAATGTTTGCGGAATGCTCTGAGAAATATAAAAGAAGATCGTTTTCCTAGTATTGGTCTATAAATTGGTATTTCGTAACTTTCCTACAGTACCAAAGTGGGACAAACTTCTCCCACGGAACACTAAATGTAAGTTTCATGTAGTACAAGCAACTAACTGTAAACTCCTGACGTCATATTTGGTACGTTTTATTAAATGTTCTCACTACGCGAACCTTGAATAGCATGTCAAATAAGTAAACAGACGGATGCTGCGACCAAAAAAAGAGTACAATTCAATCATAAACTCAGACTTTGAATTGAATTGTTGTAATCTGACTGCCTGTCTCCCACTTCATCTGAACTTGTTGTTGCTTGTTGTTAGTGCCCTACACGACAGTGTCGTGCAAACTGTCGGATCGACTGATGCGGTATATTCCATGAGAGGCAGTATGATTACAATGCGGTGAACTCGAACTCTGAGATCAAACATTCAAGCTAAAATAACAGCTCGAATTCGGCTGTTCCGAGTCACCGATTGTATTCTTCTCATCTCCACAATCTGTTAAACCTTACACTAATTTGGCAATGCTAGTTGCCGTTCGGATACGAACATTATCATTTCGTACGTATCATGTTTGCTCGTTTGAATAATTTTACTTATCCGCCCACTATATGACCTCCACCAATAATGTTGAGAGTAACGGTTGATATTTTACTCGATTATAAAAACAATAATAATGATGATTGGCTCGGTGTTAGGAACTCGTTATTGTGACCAGGCGAACGACTTGCACATCTCGGATGGCGTGAACAAAAGTGATATACATAAAACGAAACAATTCTCGTCTAACAATCTTCGGATTTGTGAAGCCGGTGCACAAAATTTGGGCGTTATGTACAAAAATGGTTCTCCTTTCTCAGATGATGAGCTATCATCGATGGACGATCGTCAGTTTGGTGAGTTATCATGGGTATATCTAAATCACATTCTTTTATCAAACGGTATAGATTCTGTAATCTTACGAGAAAAATGCATTTGGAGAACGCTTGTTAGTGTTTATAAGCTAATGTGTTAGAAAGCAAACCATAACAGTAGGACGAATTGTTCTCAGAAATTTTTATTAAAATGTATCATACCAACCCTATTTCAGGCTCTCAGGAAATGTTGGACGGCAAGATGGATAAGCACTGTACGTACGCATTGGTCTCTGATTCATTGAATCCAATTTCTTTTCGATTTACCTACCCGAATGTATTATTCCTAAGTAATTTAAAAAACAGAGTGGTCCTGTTAAACTACATCATCCACAAAGGCATTTTTCAATAAGGTGGAAATACTGCTTAGGGAAACGCTGAATAAGCGACTTTCACTCCTCAAAAACAGTGAGTTTTCAATTGATTCATTTGCGCACTTCAATGTGTAATAGCTAACCTCGTTCGGCATTAATATCCGAACACCCATGAGTCCTTTTTGGCCGTAATGAGTTACTTTGTTGAATAGCCAACAACTACAGACCATTAAAAAACAATCATTTCAAATTGTAATTAGTCAGTTAGAAAATTTTCGCCCGGCACGTGGTCAGTTTGGGTCGTGAAATAACGTACAACCGACACAAGGAGAAAACCACTGCAGTGCAATTAAGCTCATTCTCTCAAGTTTGTATTCAGCGTCCGGGAGGGAGAAGATCTCAGCTAATACACAAGAAGCTAAAATCACCGTATTTTTGAGGATCAGCCGATGAACTGCAGAAGTCGGGAAGATCTGTGACAAAAACTTGTCGATTTAGTTTTTTTTCTTTTTTCTTCCTGTCACATACTTTTCTTCTTCACCGTAGTTACAATGATAATAGATCTAATCGTAATTATCATCGGGCCAGTCAGACGAATCTCACTAAATAGACTAAAATTTATGTGTTTGCTCGTGATTTCACTTTCATTCTCGGACAATCGTCCAGTAGAATCGTAGTCCACTGAGTGTCCTTTATTAATCATGTTGACGACCTAATTAAGTCAATAATAGGTTTCATTTGTGAATTGACACGCTACAACGGCAACCAATTAGTTGTAGATAGCATGACTAAGTACTAAACGAACTCGGACGAACAGCTTTTTCATTTGAACATCAGTTTGCCATTCCTTGCATAATTACCTTCCTCAGCTCGGTACTTGACCTAACCTTCATCCAATGGTTTCATCCAACCAGACAGAGTAGCAAACATAATTCTGACAGAAGTAAATGGTATTCTTGGTCCCCAATTGTACAGTCTAGACATTGTATTGTTTTTTCTAAAATTTCATCTTTTGTTCTCAACAGTCCAAAGATATTCGATATGTGGAAGGAATTTTGTCGAAGGTAAAGTCGTATTATATAAGCGTAAAATTGAACGCACACGTATGATTACACAACGGCTCTGAGGCACTTTTAGTCATTCCGTTTGCTATCGCATGTTCAATTTGACCAAAGTGAACAGTCATGAGAACTTAAAGACCCGTTCGTTCCATACAAATGTCTATCAAACGACCTTCAGAAGGTAGATCATTTTGTTATGATCATTGCACTAGGGATTTTCGTTACTGTGGGAACTTTCTCATGGAACATAACCGACATCGATCAAACACAATCTTGTTCGATGTAGAGCCAAAAAGTGAACAGAATTTGTCTTCGTCTGCTAAAAGAAACAACAACTACTAATTTGCTGAGCCCTCGGACCACATGTCAATACAACTTTGGGGCAATTTTTCATTTTAAACTTTCATATAATTCTGATAGATTTCGGCAACCTATGCTGGTTTGTATGAGTGTGTTTTGTGCAAACCAAGTCAAGTTTGTGACCGAAACAATTGCTCCAGTTTGCTTTGGCATGCGTAGTGAGTGATGACATTTTGATTTACCATCGAAAACAAAAACATGACATGCTTTTAGCAGTCGGATTGCCATATCTAATAGCATCGCGGTCAGAATGACGCTGCGTTGCACTATGGAATCCACTCACGGGACAAGAACTTGTTCGACTTGCTGTTTAAGACATTCCAATCAGCCACCGTTTATTTTTGCCACATTTGTTCTTTTTTTCGTTTTTTCCATATAGACCTTCGGAAGTCTGCAGATGCTGAGTGTTCGACTGGTTACAGCACCGCCAATAACGGTAGGTGAATATAGGCTCCATTTCAGATTTTAGAAAACAAAGTGCACAATGAGATTTGTCTAGTTTACGCGGAAAGTTACGTGAGAATCTTTCTGATGAAATCGTTTGACAAATGGAGACCGATTAATCAATGTGCTAGTAATCTAACGCACCGCTTGATAGGTGGACCAGTTCACCGTCTTTGAAGGTTCACGGGAATCGTGGTCAGAAGCCTTACAGCACGAAAACCGAATTGTCGTTCTCCAAAGCCGACTAGATAAAAGCTTTACCTAGAACAGAAAAGAATTAGTTTATGTACAGATTACATCTGGAAAATCAAATTAAATAATTTGCTTCACTGTTCTTTTTACCACGTTCATTGGTCTTGCTTGTCTATTATTGTCTTTAAAGAACTAAATCAAATTAATCACCATCTTTTAGTCAACTTAGATTTTCAGCTGTAATAAAGTATACCTCCTAGTATGAGTAGTATATGCCGTTTTCTCGCAGTTAATATTGGAGCTTGAATTTTATCTATCACACAGACAAAAGCAAGTGATTCCCATGGACTCGAGTGGGCAAATTTTACGCCGTAAGAAACGTGCTGCCCAGTGACCGTGCACTGCATACATGGATAGAGCTAATGAGCTGATAATTTCAGTAGCTGTCTTTAGTACAAGCATACAGCGCCTTTAGGAACGAGCAGCAAATGCTGCGGGATTTTCGAACGCCAGATGTAATGGATTCCTTCAGACTCACGATTGTGACATTTGAAATCAACGATTAGCAGGTCCAGGTCTTTTCAGCGCTGGACATAAACGGCACCTTTTGATTTTTATCGCGAGATGTAAACCCGCATTCATTGGTAGTGATCGCTTCATGCTTGGTCTACAACAACAGCAAATTACGGATATGCTCACATCCAATTAACGAATGGTAGCGCAGCATTTGTAAGAAGTGGCTGGTTTTTGACAACAACAAACATGAATGACAAAAATATAATATTATCTTCTCTGTGTACGGCCGTTTGCTGGCAGTTAGTTATTCGAAGCTCTCCTCTTAACAACCAATTTGAAACATGCATTGTCATTTTCAGGTAATGTAATCTGTCATTCGGTGTTCGAGTCAGGTCCAGGTGAGCTATTGCCTCAAGCTATCGAGTTTCAGATCCAAGACTACTCCAGTATAACATGTTTACCGATACTGATCAGGATAATATGATCTCCATTGCGAGGTTTGCATACCCAAGGATCTCATCAGGCTTGATTTCTCATCCCGGTAAATTGAGCATCTGGAAATTCTGTGGGTATTGTCTACAAAATCAAATGACGCGCCCCGAGACTAACAGTGCCGCACTCCAACCTAATCAAAAGTATTTGCCTATAGAACATTGCTCCCAAAGTCGGGTTTCTTAAACGTGGCACAATCTCACAATGGTGCACGAGAACCATTTCACGAAATGGCGTCATGAATACCTCCAACTCGACTAACGATTTAAGTAGATGAAAAATCATCTCTCGTTAACCCAACGCTGTGCATGCTAAATGCGTCGGTGGACAAATGTTGTTAAAGTGTTGTATGTCAGATTCCCACCAAGCAATCCTTCTACTTGTACTAAGAGCTTCATTTTAGTCTGGTGCGATTCACTAGGTGAATACAATAAAACGAAATGTCCCCGTCATTCCACCAACTTGCTAACAGAATTGCACAAATTGGAGGAACCTGCTTGCGTGAGCACCACAGCCACTTCGGGCAAACGTAAGAACCTTCTATTTTGTTTGGTATGTTACGATTCACACTTTCATTTTACAGTGTTTGCGTAACCATACTATGAAAAAATTGTGCTTTCCTAACTGTTTATGGCAAAAGAAAAATAAAGTTTGCGGAGATAAACGACTACAAATAAACTTGTCAAATTGCACGACAACAACGCTTCGTCAAAACAGAACACATTTTATTTGAATTGATCGTTTGTTTCCCCAACAACACTGATCGGCCAATGGACAGAAGAATGCGAAGTTGTTTACCGTGGATTGTCCTGCACTGAATGCACTATTTCAAGCTACTCGTTATCAGTCACGTGATAATGCAACAACGAACTGGGATAAAACTCCTCTCACAATTTCAAACTCGTTGACGTCGAACAAGTCGACTAAAGAATAGAGAACAGATTTATCACACTTTTGCTTCTACGTTTGTTCTTCACAAGCGTTTTCTAAATATTTGTCTCATCAATAGTTACACCGTGATATCACGTGAACTAATTGTATTCCTTGCACAAAAATAGGACCTCAAACAGGATGGTGTAAACCGTTCGTTCTCCCAGGTAAACTGAAAGTTATTCGAAATAATTACGCAGCAAACAGCGATAAATTTGCCTATCATTCATATTAGTACCGTATTCGAGCTGTACATTAACGGAAAGTAGACTTTCGGCAAATTAGTCATTATACGATATCATTGTTCAACTGCCATAAGAACGTCATTAGAAATAATCCGCGGTGCATATCCACACGTTGAATTGTTTCATGAAACATAATCGCCCACAACTAACGCATACGAAAAACCCAAGTCCTGTAGGTCATGTTCAAAGCTGTTTTCGCGTTTCGGTAACCTGTAACGATTTTATTTATCATTGGGTGTTGATAAGTTTGGGCCCGTTAGACGCGGCCGCGAAAATCATTGACAAATAAATGTTCCGTCCTGCGGTGAAGTTCAGCAAACCGTTGAGTACCCGGCCGATAGCGTAATGACTTAGGCGTTCGCTTCCCATTTCGAGCCCGGTAGATAGGCACCTTTGGCGATTGTTAACAAGGATGAAAGAGCAGTGCATTGCTTTCACGAATTCTCGGTGACGAGATAAACGGCGAGTAGTTTGAACATTTTCGCTACGTAAATTGAGAAAAATCAAGTTGGTGAGCATGCTCATATTCAACCGATTGCATCAAAATATTTTTTAAAAGTCCTTTTAAAGAACTTCAATGGTCAAATGACAAAATTAGTGCAAAATGCGACTGGAAACTATTTAAAGTGACCTGAGAACGGATAAGCATATTGTGTCAATTATCGTTTGATGAAATGTTTGCACTGGGGGGCGAAAGGTGGATTATGGAAGTTGCAGTGAAACTACAAACTATTCTGTTTGTTAAGACTAATCTCCATAACTTCCGATCGGCTAAAGTCACGCGATCGAAAGCACACATTCGTAACAGAACATTCAACCAACTGACGTCAGTTAAAGTAAAATACAAAAGCTTATTTAGTTTCTGACAGACAAATAAAATTCCACTTCTCCAGCGCAGTTTTCGTGGGAGAATAAAAAGTTGAACCAAAGTGGAATGTTCCAGTCCACAAATTAAATAAATGGATCAATTTATGTTCTTGGTCTATTATTGACGACAGCAAGTTAATTCTTCGTGTCTCAAAGATAAAATCTCTTGATGATTTGTGAGAGGAAACGTAATCTAGCAAGAACTAAAGTATTCACGCTCCAATCCACAACATGATGATGGAATCTGGTAGCTGCCCAGATGTTCCTGCCGACATTTTTGTTCTAAGCAAGCAGTTTAACACTGAACACCAACCGTATTGCAAGGTGAATTAAACCCAAACACTGTGATTACGGAATGCCGCAACACAAGCTTCAAACATACTGCATCACGATTCTCTCTAGACGGCTCTGCATATTTTCCAATTGCTTTTCGATCTGTCTTGACAGAACCTATCCGGAAACTGTCAAAATTACATGTCTGTCAACAATTTCAACGGAACAAAGTTGCAGGCGATGCTTGTCGTAAACCGATGTTTTAGTCTGTGTGAATAATCTTTCGTATCCCAGTCGGATTTATAATGATATTTTAAAAAGTCACTTGGGATAGTAAAGGCGTTTTTTCACACAATTGAAAGTATGTTCCGTTCTCACGCGACTGCTAGCCAAAATGAAGCCTGCATTTAAGCAAACCATGATGATGGTCAGCCGAAGCACAGGACAAAAGCAGAATCATTATTAAATTTCTAACTGGTTCAAAGCATAATTCAAACGATTCGCGAGGTTTGTTGATCCGTGAAGGAGCCAGGACACCTACAAATTCGGTGGAAATGATGTCTATTCTTGGTAATGGGCAAACAAAACTTCGGAAGCGATGCGATTTCAGTCTATTGAGAAAAAACGTGTTCTATCCTACAGAACACTTGAAATAAGGTCAGTACGCAAATTTCCTAAGGGAAACAATGGAACTTAACGAGCAGAATTCCATTTAAAATTTCATTTACAAATTAAAAATTGCATAGCATTTTGAGGGGTCACACTCAAAGCTTAACTAATCAGGCCGTGATAAACGAGTGATAACATATTCGAGTGAATATTCCAATTTGTGACTCACATTCACGCAACTTCAGGGCTACACTCATCAAACTAAACAGTTTTCTTTCATGCTTTTCATTCAACATCATATATTTTCCCTTTAGATCTCCACAAAGTGAACGAATATAAATGTACCAACCCTACCTCGGCAGTTTCTAAAGGTAACACATGGCCGTCCTTCTCGCCGTTTTATCTGTAAACCCAAACAAACACACACAGGCACACATGTATACAACCAATGGAGCTGAGGTTGTTGTTCTTTATTAGTCGTAAATCTACAGAAGTGGTCCCCGTACGCATCAGTCATCCGTGTCCAAAACGGCAAAATTGTTTAGACATATTATTTGATTATCGTAACTTCGGTCATAGGTCATTTAAGTTTGTCTGCGGTAAAACGTTAGGAATACTTATCTGCTTCGCATCACTACCAATTTCGTTTTTTAGACTGTAGTTTGCTTGGGAAAATCAGACTTTAGCGAGGGCAGCAATAAGTTAGATGCAAGAATCTGATTGTTTCCAGGTGTTCATAAGGTCACGTGTTCGGTTACCGTATACGGCAACGAAAAGATGAATATTACTGCTATTTCATGTGCACATACTTAATTGGATAGCACTATAGCTCTAATCCACATACAACCAAAGGCCCATTTTTGCCACCCCTATGGGTTGTCCGTTGTTTCGTTTTTTGACATGAAAATTAAGATATTCACACAGCACTGTAAGCTGTAAACACTTTTCTTGTCTTCATCCGGCAACTAAAATACTAACTGTTGGGCCAAAACCGACTTGCTGAGTCATTTGTGTAAAAGTAGGACCTAATGGTCCAATGGTAACTCAAGGTATTTTCCTTGTCTACTCCGGCTCCTATTAGTCAAACATCACATGGAGTCTCGCATCCGAAACCAGGGTTAAAGATCTTTCATGACGAGTTCTTGGAAACGTTGACATCGTGCTCATGAATCACTCAGAGTTAGTAAAAGAAACGCTAAAGTTTGTGATAGAACGAATAACACTTTGCAATGAAGTTTCTCCACTGAACTTCGTGGAAAAACGTGTGAGCACAAATGGGGAGGGTGCTTACGAAGAAATCGTCACGAACTTGATTACGATCAGGTTAGCATTTTATTTCAGACCAAAGGAACGAAAAACTCCTTAGAACAAACTGCGCAGATCAGGGACAGAAAACGAGCAGAATGCTGATATTCCGGTCCAAGGACTCAGGAGCATTTTACTTCCTATATTGTTGTTTTTGCAAAGTTCTTATTTCAGACGAACTATACGCTTCACAGTAGCTACGAACAGGTATTTATCTTTGGTTATTTCGATAGACATTTCTTAACTGAACATTTGTATACAAGCTGAATATCATCCATCCAACACAAAGTGAACTGACCAAATTTTCAAGAACTAAAATGACCAAAACGCATTAAAGCGCAGAGGAAAATAAAGATCAATACAAAAACTGGAGTTTACTTTATTCGATGCTTTGTAGTTCGACATGAATATGTCCTAAATTTTGACACAAAGTGAGATGACGCATGGAGACTTTTGCCAAGTTTGTGGAACTGTGCACGTGGCTGGATAAGTTCAAGGGAACTACTAACTACCTTGTTGAACAGCACCGTTTACCGCGCGGAATATAAGCCTTGTAGTTTGCAGAGTACTTATTCGACATCATCTACTCAAGCAGTTGAGAGACAAAAAACCAGTGGTAACTTAAATTATAATTCAAGATATAAAAACACAACACACATCATTCTTCCGGCACCAGGAATCCATTTTATTGTGGAATAGCTGGATAAGTCATCGCAAGAAAAATATGCGCATTTACGCAGTCTTGTCTGGGTAGACACCGTAAAATCAACTTTGAACGAACAGTCGCAAATTTTGCATTCGTACCCTGGCGATGAACAGTCGTCAACACGTGTGACACGAAACCAGCAAAGTTCACCGCAAGTTCCCGACCAATTCCATCTCCAACGAATTAAACAGGTAAAGTGAACTAATCATTTTCTGACGTGTACAAACATGGATTATTTATCGATACTTGGCCTCTACTTGTTTTGATGCTTCAAAACCCGGACAAGCAGACCGTATTTTTTAGGTACCCAAAGAATGTGTGATCCAAAAACGGGAAACGGTAACAAATAACCGGGAATTGTAGTGATATGTTCTGGTTCTTACTGGGTATCGGTCATCACCAAAGTGGATAAAACTTTCCATACCGTTTGAGGAAGAATGGCAAGAATGTTAAATGCCAAATGCTGTCCACTATTGGGCAAACAGAAATTCACCCGGGCATTGTTCCTGTACGCACCCGAAAACAACCAGTAGGTTTCCTCTGTCTACCGCGGTTGTCAGCGTACGAGTTGCATAATCAACTACCTAGTAAAACCGGCACATCACTTATGGACAGAGAATCCATCAGGAATGCGAATGCGCAGTAAGTATGTGGCCCCATCACCCGGATTTCCTGTCATTAGCCTGCTTTCACTCACTCTACCACGCAACCTATAAAAGATGCTCTATTTGGCCGGATGTGAAACCCCAGAAACAAGCTCCTTTGCCTCAATCGGAAATTTTCAGGTACAACTCAGCGTTGTCGACTACAAGGATGCAGCGTGAAACTAGATTGCCAAAACAAATGTGGGGACGTTTAAGCTGTTTACTAAACAATGGTTAGTATTCAAAAGTGAGTCGAAGTACTTGCGCGCTACTGTTCGGCGCGAGTTACATGAGGACTCGTGAAGTTTACGTAAACACAGCGGACCACCACATGGAGATAGCGATGTTGAAATTCGACGGAGAACTTGAATAGTTTGACGAAAGATCCGCGGTAGACGCAACCGTGAATAATGGGTGGTCCACTAAGCTTTGAAATCCCGGGCTTTCGGTTAATTGGCAAATTGTCTTGAAACTGGGAATCGAATCCTTGACTCATCAGTATCTCAACCAAGAACATTGCCAATTAGAAAATTAAATTACAAGTTGTTACTAGGTTTCTGCATTTCTCGGTTCCCTGCAACAATCGGTTTCAACTGTACCTCGAACTCTCATAAACTAGTACGGTAACTTTCGGGCACATGGTACCATGAATTCTTTTATTCTGTACGCGCAAATCGTAATCACTGGAAACGTTGCAACTATGATTTCTGTCAACGAAAGTGATTCGATCGAACACCTGTGGATTAGCTGATTTTCACACAGAAGCACCGAAATATGCATATACAAACATTTAGCATTAGAATTTCACTTCAAAATCGTTAGGAGCGTGAATCCATGGCTAATGTGCATACAAACGGCAGTTTGATTCGTCGAGAATTTATTGTCGATTGGGAAATGTCAGCCTATTCAAACAGCCCCATGATGATCTGCTTCGACAGGTCGATGCTGCTTCAATTTAGATGCGACTTCCAACTTTGGAAATAAGCAAAGACAAACAACGGATGCGTGAAAAGATTAAATATATGTTTTTCGTCGTATTATGTTTGAGAACAACCGGCCATCCAGCATGAGAGCTTCCGCTGGGTGGAATGGAAGACATTCAACGTTTCACAATGTCTCCCTTGCTCAAGGATGAGGATCAAAGGGGTTTTTAAACCGTAATAACCCAGAAAGATCATAGCAAAGAGTTGAGACTAAAATAAGGCCAAAGTATCCGGAAGGAAACAATGGGATGATGGGCGTTCAAACTGACGCGTGTCGTAAGAGATTAGTTGTTCGTGCCAATAGGCTTACATTTCTACTATCGTAAACAAAGTTAACATGGTGGGTGTGTAGAAATTTCCGCCCAGTGATGGCCCTTAATTAAGGTGGAAAACCTCATCACCTTTCCACGACCATTTGTATACTCTTCACCGTGTCTTGTTCACTCTCCCGGAGTACAACTAACTAATGAAAATAATGTTTCATTATTCTATCCAGAGTACGATGAATTATCGCTTCCTATTTTGACCCCCCGTTCCTATGTGGTTGCGCAGATGTTCCGGGAAACTGTAATGCTGTACAAACGCTTACTGGTACGTAGATATGGATGAGAGTAAATTGTCCCGTTTTTGGTCGATTCGTTAGGACTGAAAAACTGATTTCAAACATTATAAGTATTCCACAATCTGTTGACATTCGTAATAAAAAGCCA
The DNA here is from genome assembly GCA_008360955.1 of Fasciolopsis buskii. Lineage (NCBI taxonomy): Eukaryota > Metazoa > Platyhelminthes > Trematoda > Plagiorchiida > Fasciolidae > Fasciolopsis > Fasciolopsis buskii. The sequence continues at coordinate 156,564 of LUCM01006599.1, forward strand.
ACAGAAGCCAGTCTAACGCACATGGTTTTACAGCCTAGTCACTTTTGCGAACATTGTTTTGTACAGGATTCTCGATTAACAAGCGGTCATGATCAGTGAACTTGGTCTTCTCAATGCAAACATTTCTTCACCAGTCTAGGTGTTATAAGTAGTCTGCAGACCAAGACAAACTAGGATAGTAGCAACACACCGTTTCCAGACACCGGAAACTTTTCATTGTGGAAGGAAGAACATTTTTGTATTGCCGACCGACTGATTTGATATCAAATTTGATTGTACATAGAAAATCAACGGAATATCCGCATTGTCCCTTTTCCGTCTTACCATATTTCGTGTGTATACAGGTCTACATAAACCGAACGATGCCGAGTGCTCCCGTGCTCCCGCAGTTGCCAATAACGGTTAAGTCATCATCTGTTTCTCAACTTCTATTGAACATGTTTCATTCATTCGCTTATTAATTAAGAATTTTAAGTATAATCCTTATCACTTTATTCTTACTGTTTTACTTGGCAGTCTGCCAAATAGGATTTTCACTATCGGTCAAAGGTGTTTAATTTAAGAATGTTCGTCTCAATTCTAAAGTCCTACCCGAGACGATTCCTCGCAAGCATTTGACCTTCAGACCTTGGTTTTTACATAGTCCGTAAGGCTAGAAAGGGGAGAGGTCCATTGCCGGATTTTGCACTTCTTTTTCACTACTGCCTTACGTTATTCTAAAATTTGGGCATAATAACTTGTTTTATCCCAATTAGTTGTTTTAGAGGTTTCTTATGATTTATCCCAAGTACAGTGCGGTTCTTTTCTGTTGTTTAGCTTCAAGAAGCCTGTCTTTTTATAACCAAAACGGCTGCGCACGTAGTGAATTCATATGTTCCAATCTGAACCTTGTCTCTTGGTCCTTTGGGCCATTTCGAACAAACCACTTCGTTAACCAGAAAAATGCTTTCGGCCTCCCATTTGGCCTACAGTCAACGTCCCAAACTTAAGAATACAACTGCATTTCACTTCGAACATCTACTGATAACTTCCTGTCTTTTGATCATGCTAAACGAGTGGCTGGTTGAGAAACATTTATCATAAAAATCACAAATTAAACGCCATCAACCGCACAAACACCGGATGTTTTGGTCCCTGCATTCAGATTGCTAAAGTCCAAATTGCGGAATCCCTAGGGCTTGAACCGGATCTGTAACTGTTTTAATTCTAGTCGCGAAATATCATTTTAAAGGGAATTCCCCTCTAATTTTTACTTTTGTATCAACAAAACGATACCGCACTTAAATTTTCTGATGGGTTAAAAAGATTGGAAAATTACATCGTCTTGGTCGGTGACTATTCCAGGGTTTGGGTACCGTAGATTTCAGTTCCGTCGTTACTTTTCCCAAAGAAACCTAATTTTGAAATGGGCATTATTTTAAACATTGCGCAAAATATTCATTAAAACTCCCTCTGTGATTGGCTATTTCACGCATCAACCAAGGCCGCCCCTAAAAACTAAATAAAAGATTGAGCTCACACGACTTCTCACTTGTACTGGTGGGTCACCAATAAACGCGCTGCAGTAAACTGCATTCGTCTTATCTCTTCCGCCAGCAGGTTGGGCTAGCCGTTTGAATTCTGTGCCTTTTTTCTGTTCTGTTTGGCTGCTCACTCAAGAAAGCAGCTGTTCCATTCTATTTCGTTGTGCGAATACGGGGCTTCAAGACTCGAACCCAAAATATTGTCTCCAACCTCAGTGTGTGTTCGTGTCTTGCTAGACCGCAGGCTGTGTGCCCCTGTGCTATCGTGCGACCCCTGCTACTAAAGTCTTGTGCTTCAGCGTGTGCATTGATCTATCCAGCTGAGTAACATCATAGACGCACGCGACTTTCGGACTGAAATATCGTGACTTTGAGCAGCTGAATACTTCCAGGCATTTTGTTATTCTTTTATGCCGGTTATCAAAAGCAGCCCCAGATGGCCGTTTTTCCCTGGGAAGATTTTATGCGGCTTCATTCTACGGAGATTTATTAGTCTACAGTGAATTTCCATCTGTGCACATTTAAGGTTACATTACAGACGTGTCGTTGATACTGGTAAAACAAACGTAAGGTCAGTTTTCTATCCATGAGTAGTTAAACAAAATGGTGGACGCATATGTCCTTCTAACAGCACCTACGATAGGCACATTGTTATTCATGGATTATACTAGAAATCGCCCATCTGTTACAGATTAGTCCTCCAAATTCACTTCACGCTTAGACTCGAAATATCTTCTCGCGCAATGCTAACCGGGCCTCTGATTACCGATTTATGGTCTCCTCATTTTTCTCCCTTCCATTTGGTATTTTTCAAAACGTTTCCTTTGGGGGTTTGATATGCATTTCCCCACTGTTAAGTTTACTTATTTCCATTGAAACGGTTTTAGTCTTACGCTAATCGTTTGAAGTCACCAAACTGGTAATTCTAATACACTTTGAACATGACAGGAATTACGTGAACTTGCATTTATCCCATCTTGTTCTTGATTTATCTGGTTAACGAGTAGATTCCCTAACTGCAGCTCATGAAATCCAGAACAAGGCACGGACATATTCAGGCATACTGCCGTGGGTTGGGATAAAACGACGCAGCTATTTCATTATGACATCCCCTTCTTCAGTTACGAGTACGCTGGTTTTTCCATAATCTCGCGAACATTGCTCATGCACATCGTTTTCCCTGTCCATTGATATCATAGACTCAAGCCAAGGAATTGCAAGGAAACAATGTGATCTCGAAATTCAACCAAGTTCGTTGACATTTTAATTCGCTTTTTCTGTTTTTAAATCTTATTAATAACAATATAAGACGTGAGTTAAAAATATGAATCCAAGCCCCGTCTTTTTCAATCTACTTGCGAGGGTGCTAACATACCAAAAGATAAAATTTCGAATCCGTACACTTGTGGTTGAATAGGTCTTCAGAACTTGGACGATCAAGTATGCAGGCACGAACAAGCAAACGCTATTCAAGGTAAACAAACACTTCACTTTATGTCACGTGTCTTTCGCGTCGATAATGCATGTGATTCACCGTCGATCATGAATGTGATACGTTGAAAACCTTCCAATCATCACCTTTTATTACAGTGTTTGATTTACTTTGTCATTGGTAGTTCTAATTGAAACTGGCCTCTTATCCGCTTCTATATGCAACGATTGCTTTCACGAATAAATTTGAAGGACAGCAAGATATAGCTTAATAGTTCTTTCTCAAAGTATCACAAATTTCCTAGACTCCTCTTTACTAGTATTTGGTATTACAAATGTTTATGTGAAATCGGTGAAAATCGGAGGTTCGCCAGAATGAAATTTCCTTTCCTTTTACTTTTGTTTCTATTTCGTTGCTGGTGATTAGGATCATCGAGTAGCCAATGTAAGGAACAGTTTGTTCCTCGTAAGTTCCGTGCTGCGCTAATTGCTATCGCTTTGTAGTTTGTCGTCCAGAATGTCTATTCGGTTACTCATAAACCAAAGCATTTGTAAGGATTTAGTGATGAATAAGTCTTGAATTCCTAAGTTAAATATTGTCACAAAATGAACCTGTTCCTCTCCGTCGATCGAAAACGAAATTCCCTCGGTTATCGGCTGCAAACTCTCGTACCCTTTCAAATAGTGGGGTTAAATTGAGCCTAGTTAATTGATAAATGAGCCAATAATCGGCCGTCAGCTTCCCATGACTAAACATTTGACAAGATGGTTTGGTGTGGGTCCATCACAAAAGCAAAATTTTAAGCTCCAAGCCTTGCGACTTTGCAGATTCGCAGAAGGGCGACTGGACTTAGCGATTACAGATAATTGAAAGCTTGTGCTACCGGCTCATACAAATGCATACTTATTTCTGAATGGCTAATCAGATAAGATAGAGAGGAATGACATAGGTGGTGTCAACTACAATATTCGAATGGACGCCATAATGCCAATATGGTTGACGTCAATAAAATATGAAAACTGTATGGTTATTGTGTTAAGCGGATCGGTAATTCACTCACAGAATATGCAGAAAACTAATCCCCGGTCTTCTGCTTTTTGCTGTCAAGACAATGGGAAAATGACTTCCAACTAGCTTATCGAGATCTCGTTTGTAATTGCCAAATAGGTCCAACCCTGCACGGGCACACACTCGTTCTTAAGCACAGCAAGGTGTATAAACTAGTTGTGCATTTGTTCGGAAGTATGCGAGCACATGCACAACTGTGAGGTCAGACAAAACAAGGATATGATCTCACTAATTTCGAGGATGCTTTGGGCACAAATTCGAAAAATCTTCACGGTTCTCAAATAGCGCGGGCAATTCTGCGGGCAGTTTAATGCAATACCTCACACAATAATAAACGAATTCGCAAGTGCCCAAAGTGACTTACGATTCACCCATGTCATCCATGCTGTTCAAATAAATTGGTCATTGGAAACACCAGAGTGAATGCGTGTTCGGAAAAACCTTGCTTGACCGAAGCAATGCGTAAAGGTTAAGTAGTAGATAAATGGCTAGCTATACGTCGAATTGAAAAGTTTTGCTTGTATCTACCATGGACCATTGTGTACTAAGGATGTAGATTCTGTTCTTACACTTTTGTCTTCACCTTAGATCACTGTAAAAATATCTCATAGAGACTGCATTGAATAATTGCAGTATGGTTTTATTCAAATAGGTCTATCTGGGAGAAATAGGTCAGCCTCGTGAAGGTAGAATTTTGACTTATAACATGTATCTCATTTGATTCATCCATAGGCTTTGACTCAAAGCTTGTGCTGCACTGATCGAATAAGGACCCGGCGAAATTTGTGATACCCGCTAGAAATATAGACAAATGCAACAGGAGACTTTAAAAAGCGTGTTCAGAACCATGAAAACCTAACTAAGTATCGTTATGCAGAAGCATTTGATCTGCTTTCATAATTTATTATGTAGCATACTGTGATAATCGTACAGAGACTCGACCGAAAGCGGTTTATACTTTTTACAAAAAAGACTTCATTTTTACCAGAAAACACGTTATGTACGCGAACTGTTTTGCTGCAAGAGGTTGTGAACGGATTGAAAAAATGCTTATTTTTACATATCCTGTAATCCACAGAGCTACTGAGACCGAAAGAGAACCAGTGTTCCAGTCTCCAGTCACGTGCCTCCAAAGGTAATGTTTATTACTTTTGGCCATTAGAAATATCGCCTATCACTTCGGTTTAGTGCTCAAAATTCAGTCTCCGGGTAACAACGAAATGCAAACTGTTCTGCTTAAACCGGTAATATGAAACTTCAAACTGTGTTCAACTATGAGTTGTTTTAATCAACCCGTTTCCACCTTCTTCTATTCGATTTTTTCTATTTGATGAACAAATGAAGCCTCACAACATCCAATTGAATATTCACTTTATTTGTTCAATGAAACTAAAAGTATTGTACGACTAACTGAACTCCCTGTTATATCGAATAGGACGATTTGCAGTTATATTTACGCTGAGTAGGCAAGCAAAATAGAACAGAATCATTTGGTAATATTCCATTTATTTGATTCGTATACACGACTGATGCGGAGTTTCCTATTCTTGCTTTTGGCTTAAATTATTATTTAGCATTTTCAAGGAGCAAGAAAGCTGAGACACAGAACGAAGTAGTTCCTTGAATTTGCGGAGTATTATTAAACTAAGATATTGGATATCTTTACTATGAGAAAAGTTGGAACAAATCAAATCTAGACTTCCAGCAAACTGTAACTTGATTTGGTACCAACGGGCTCGACACATAATGTGTTAGTGGTTGAGCGAAGAGTAAATATACGAACCATACGGTTCCGTATATCAGTTTACAACAAAATCACAACTGTGTACTAACCAATTGCTGTGCAAATATTGCGTCCCTCTGGATACCACGTTATTGTTTGTAATTTTCCTTTGAATTGTTGCGTTATAACCGAACTGTTGAGAAATAAGTGGGCTTACTTAATTCCGAAGTTATGCTACTCTTAACCATTCATTCTGCCGAACGTACCTCATTAGGGCAGAGAGAGAGGACTACTTGCATATTGTCCATGTGTATAACAAGGTCGAAACAAACTCATGATGCTCCTATGGCATTCCAGGATGATTTTTGCTTACCTGGTGCGCGAATATTCATAAGATTGGTAGTCAGCAAATCCGTGGAACTTGCAAAGGGAACGTTTTCCTTTTTTCTCGTAAGAGATAGAATTGGAAATTCAAAAGAACTTCCTGTTATTTCAATCTTAATTTAACAAATTTCCAAAGGTTCCCCCCAAATGAGCAGCAAAGCAAAGAACCGTATTCAGTGTGGCTTGTTTTCTAATTACTTTGATTTAGATGCGGAAGCAAGTTCTCGTAGAGGTCCGTGTGAAATCTCCAGAATCTCAGGTCTGTTTTGTTTACTTTGATATTTACGTAAGTTAAATAAACATCGGTTTTTACACTTTTAGAAGGTTCCCTCGATAATGTTTTTTGTTTAGTCTAGATCTGAACTTTGCACTAATGGTTTTTTTCAATGCTATAAATGATGCGCAATGTTTTAGGACCATAAAGGAATGGCTTTAATGAATTTGTACCTTTCTAATGCCTAGCATCATATCTAACTTTTTTACATACCCGATTCATACACGCAGATTTTCGCAAACCAAGGGAGCACACGTGTACCCGACGGAATGCATATGCAACCAACGGTAATATCGTATAAATAAACAACTATCAAATATTCTCACAGAATAATCGAAATATGACAGTGACATAGGAGCTTTTGTTTAGCAATTCACATTCATTCAATCCCATTTTTCATCCCACAGCATTGTTATGAACAAGAGCTGGGAAGCAAACGATAAACCGGACGAATGATTTCAGATTCAGACAGATTGCGATTTGCTAAATTATATTCGGAGACCGAAAAAACACCACTAGTGCAACGGAGGACAGCGATTAGACAAGACGGTTGTTCCGGGGTACTTCAAGATATGTCCATAAAATCCAACGCTCAATAGTGTAATTACAATTGTAAGCTAGTGCAGTAAATACAGAATACAGGAGAACCGGAAAATCAATTTTTCCCAATTCTTCAATTTACAGGTTATTTGCTCACCACGTCTATTGTACGGTGTTCATCATTCAGTGTTAACTATTTGCAATTTCTTTCGACGTTCTATCTCACGAAATTAGCCGGTCGCAACTCACACAGTCTGAAGAAGTGCAAGACGATCCAGGAAAACGAAGGATGCAAATGTTTCGCCTAACCTTTGCCACGAAATCAACATGCACACGGCACTAGGATAGTAACAATTTTTTCTAAATTGTACATAGAATGTAATATGGCACAAATCTCCCTAATCCTCTGAAAAATGAAATGCTGGTCTTGCAAAATATTGAATCTCGTACTGTGTGTGAATTTTACGAAAAAAGAAAATTGTAACATGCCTTTGCGGGTTCTTAACGATGAGTTTGGCTCGGATATCCTATAATAAATCCCTTGGAAATAGTATTATTCGTTTAAGCGGAATGGATTAGACTAATTAACTGTCGTTCTACTGGTTGTTCATCACATTTCGTCAGATGAATGTCAAATATGAGGCAGCGTTACGATAAATACAACCGAGAAGACGTCAACGCTTTAGCACTGATGACGTTTCTTTTGATGGTGATAAAACATTTAGGATTTGAGCACCACCGTCGGCAATCACAAAATCTTGAAAGCAATCCAACATATTTATTTGATATATATGTCTAGAGTCGCGAAAATGTGTTGTTTTTCAAAACTTAACTTATAGAGTAATTCGATTGCTTGAAAGATTAAAACACTTCGCATATTTTGCTAACTAAACCAGTACTACTGAATAGTACTTAATCAACTTAGTTACAGAAAGGACGTCGTATTTTAAGAGCGCGAGATAAAGTAAGCTGATATCGAGGAAAATCAAGTGAGAAAAACACGCGAACGGTAAGATCGCGATAGCACATTTGATTATTGGTCGCAAGATTCCAGTAATAATACCTCAGAATTGTCGGCAGCTATTGCGAACATCGAGGCTGTACCATTCGAATCATATACTCCCCTGCAATGTGAATCCATTTCTTTGCACATAATCCTTATGGTCAGGTTTCTGAACCACGAGACTTTACAGTGCTGCTGATTTCAGAATTTCCACAAAGAAACAATCGGAATCACGGCTTCATAAATTTCAGACACATAGAGGAAATCTTCCTTTATTCCGCATTGCTACTTTTAACTTCTCTCATTATTCTCAAAACATTCACATGCAGGCAGAAGAAGGGAAATATGTCGGCACATAACTCCTTCCCGTAAGTTGTTCTCATGGATACCATCAAATAATAAATCACCAAAGTGATTAAAACACGGTTTCGGATGTATCATGTCAATGAGTCCATTCGGATCCATGCGAAAATCAGCTTACTTCTAACTAAGTAATCTTTTCTTCTGTTTTTGCGGATTGTTTACACAGTTGGAGGTCACAAAACATTTTATTTTTCATAACAACACAGAATTGAACGATGTGGACGACGTTCGATGCCAGGACGACAGAAAACTCTTCAACAAAGGTAAATTTTTAAAATTAATCGTAATCAAACGGTAAACGAATCATTCATCAATCGAACTAATTGTCCAAACCTCGAGTACAATGAAATGATTCGTTTTCGCCGAATATTACAAAGTGAGATCGAGAGAACACTATTCTCATCTCCACACGCGACGGGCTGTAACTTGTATTCGTTAGATCCGCTAAGTTACTAAGCCGTCCATAATGGAGCTGCAGGGGCAATCATCATCGTGGTGTATAACACATTTTAGAATCCTCATGCGCATGCATGTATGTTGAACCTTGTTCTTCAATGATTCAACGTGGTTCAACCAGCTGAGTGAACCAAAATCTTCAGACTGGAATGGTTTCTTGTAATTTCTCAGTCCATGCTTGTCATAATCTTATGAAAATTATTGATTCATTAGCCACAGGGCGAGCGGCGCTCAGCAGTAAAGAGTTGGGTACGAAGAAAAATTTTATTTTCTAGCTGGTGGACAACATACTTGCTGAGAAGAAGTTCAGTTGGGTCTACGATGTGTGATTAATGCTGACCAAACTGAGCTATGTCGCTCAGAAGGACAACACGAATTGCTCAAACCAGCAAACATAAAATGTTCCGATTTACGTTTCCAATCGTGTTTTTGGGCACATTATTTCGTCATTCCAATCAGACATTTTTGTTCGTGTCACTTCAATTATTCATGTGCATGATTTTCATCTGTCGCCGCCTTTTTTATTTACAGTTTCATTTTCAGACCGTGTTATAAATACATGTAGACCAGTACTTACTCCAAGTACGTCGACCTGGGGAATACAAATCATATTGCTTTGAGAGTATATGTTCACAGTCACACTGGTTTCCTCGTCGGCCAGTTTTCTGGAGCCAAGTCCCTCATTTTTGTTCTCTCTTTCTTAAGATTGACTTGTCTTGTACGTGATGGGCAATGTACGAGTGCAATTGTTTCTGAATTACGTAGGACCTCAAGATGTAGCCTGATTGAATATCTACCTGGAATGCTATTCAGACAGTGTGACAAGAACGCCGAGAATGCGGCATCAACAGATCCTAAAATAACTTGTCATAATTTCAATAGTTTTGCTCACACAATCTTTAAACCAAAAGATGTTCCAGCAACGATATTTGCCAATCTGCATAGCAACTTATTAATTTCCAATACACAGATGAACCTTCAATTTGGAACAAACAAACTAAGTTCAAGCGGCGTTTCAAATTGCTTAGAACAAGACTAGCTAGATAGATGCCACTGGAGAAGACCACCCATAACAGGAACAACGGATCTAGCTTGTTCTGCAGAGCGGCGGTCACCGATGTCCCGAGTGGTGGAATGGTCGCAGGAATATGTATATATATATATATATATATATATATATATATATATATATATATATATATATATATATATATATATATATATGTTTACATACATATATACATGCGCATATATGAACCACTCATTCACGTTTGACAACGAGTCCTATTTTGGATAGAAACCTCACGATAAACGTACTAACTCCGTGTAGGTTTTCTCAACTGTAAAACATATATATCTGTATACATGCGATAGTGATAATCAATGGGTATGCTATTCGTTTCTCAAAAGGTAAAGTATGATGGGAACTCTGCTTTACTTTGGCCGCTTTATCCTCAACCGATTCTATTTCGCGCTAGCTATCACCAACTCTAGTAAAAAATATCAAGTCAAGCAGAAGTGAACGTTCGTTTTTTAATGAAAACTAATAAGCCTATACTAGTTTTTGATAAGCAACCCTTAATGATTGGTTATTCTGTCAGCTAATTCTGTCTCTCGGCGCTTATCGACTTTCTCATGCTGCACTTTTGCTTATCGATTGGCATAGTCATCGTGAAGTCACCGCAGCTGTGTTGTTCATTGGTCCAGTTAGAGGCGTGGACAAGTCAACACCCGCTAAGCTTACCTTGTTCCCGAACCTGTCGCATGACGAAGCCTTAGAAAAAGCCATAAACTGCACATTCAAAACGAGCGACTCGCGTTCCTAGACAGATTCTTGGGAAACCTAGGGTAATTTAGAAGAAATGTTTTGATCAACAACTGCACTGGCTTCCTAATGAACCTGTGATAATCGGTCATGCCTACAAACGTTTCATGGCTAGTGCGCACCATTCATCGTCATTTTACGTGAAAAACATTTGATTATAGTAGTAGACAATGGTAACAGGGAATATAATTGTAATTTGCTAAAGTGTGAAAGAGTGAATTGGTTCTAATGAGTCCCTCTGGTAATTCAATTTCATTTTTGCACATTCTCGAAATTCCGGCAGATCTGTACAGAGTGAATGACAGTCGGATAGGCTGCTTCTTTGCGACTACACACAAAAGTAAATTTGCAGTCCGTCTGTCATTTTCCTATATCATAATGTGCCGTACCTACTATATTTATGCAGTATACGTGCGGTTGTCCACAGTATACTTTCGTACCCATAAACCATCCTCAGTAGCACTTCAAGGCATTGCCGATAGATTTTGTAAATTTATGCATACATATATATATGTATATATGTTGCCTGAAGTCGTGCTCCAAACTATTGGGCCAATCTAGCATCGCGGTTAATTTGACAGGCGATTCTAACGTGCTTACTATTTTCCCATTGAAGGTCCACTGCATTTTAGAGGAAGACTTATTAGAAAAGGAATCGGTAAGAATGGACTTCAGTGTTATTTTTATCATTTTGTGTTTACTGAGCAATTGCATGCCTAACAACTGCATTACCAGGTATCCGCTCTTCCGTCCAAAACAGGTATTCATTTCTGCTCGTCACCAGTTCCTTTTCACTCACTACACAAATGTCTTGCTAATGAAGGATATCACTGACAGGAATTCTTCAACTATTAGTAAAGTGGAGTAGCATACTCTTCTTTGGGGTTCTGGTCCCTATTCTTGTCCTTTGGAATGGAAACATCTCAGTCAGTATGTTTTTGACAGCGCATCCGCCACCCAGAACAAGAGGACACAGTGAAATCAAATTCTGATTGCAATTTACAGGCCTAATTGTTATAGATAAAAATCGCGTCCGCTTTAGTAAAGATCTTAGGCTTGGGTTGGAATTGATAACCACTGTAAAATAGCTATCCATTAGTGGACTTTTTGGTAATGGAAATTGCAGCAGGTTGGTTCGAACTTTCTATACGGCATCCTACCATCTCACGAGGGGGAATGTTACGGTCTGTTGGTCTCAGACATCCTAATCGTGAGTGTGCAAGTAATGCTATATTTCGATTACACTTGCTACTCTTTCGCTCGAATTTTATTTTCACTGACGACTACCCTTCTACTCATGAGTAAACGTTTTCTTCTCCATTTTGCAATAACCTCATTTCCGGAACAATTTTGGGGAACATTTAGTCCTGTTCGTACTAACTAATCGATTCTCTTTTTCTCATCTCCTTCATTCTCCACGTATTTTGCCGTCGCGATTGGAAACGAATGTGCTAACATCAGAATTTACAAATCCTCGGTGTGACTTGGTCACAATTGACGGTGAGTTAGGAAAACTTTCTACACCGGATTTTGTTCCCTACGCATATACTAAACCATATAAGCTAATGAGTATTTCTAATTGGCTGGACATATGTGATCCGCAACAACGCGTTTATACGCAGACCTGAAGACTTCAACTGTCCATTAACTTTCTACTCTTGCCCAGTTCGTTAACTGCTAGGTGCATCTTTTGAAACTTATTGCGGGCTTTTGTTTTATCGCATCAAATCGTTTCTACCATTTGTCATAAATTGGACTATACCTATTCCTACAAGCAAGGGTTTGCAGCTGGGTGGATTGTTCTACGCTCGATGTTGCTGCCATCATGTGTTGTCACAACCTGAATTATAAGGCCTGTAATGGACGTTGGTGAAGTTTGTTTATTGTACACTGTACATTCTACGTTGACTAATTTGTTATAAATAGTACCCTGGCAATATGGATCTGCTACTGTTTCGCACTTATTAATTTGGTCGCTACATGGTTCTTAAGTGTCCGCTCTAGGATTTTGCATTGCGCATTTGTCTTGTCCATCGAGAAGTCATTCAAGCGATCCAGTGTTAACTTATCGGTGTTATCCTTTTGTGCGTGTTTATTTTCACTAGGCTTTCCCGTGATGGCACATTTTAGGGGTCATCTCGGCCATCTTCAGAGTAGAATTTCTACTGCACGCACGGCAGTCAATTGGCAAATTCATTACGTTTGACTGAATGGATTTTGAGGGGTCAGCATGTCATTCGCATGAAATTGGGTTTCAACTGCATTCACGAAATGGGCACCCACAGTCGGTACTTTTGGCCTATGATGCATTTCCGTACGTGCCAAATTCACGATCTTTTGAATGGAAGATTTCTAACAGTTTTTCATGACGTTTGTTGATTTTTGTCCAGTCATATCCTTTATCATTCTCTCAATATGCTCTATCGCCTTCTCACAGACTTAAACAAAGTTGAAGATAGTCCAGTGAAATGTTCCATAGTGACGTCCTCCAAAAGTATGTTCGTCTTTGATGTTGTCTTGTACAAATATAAAAGTCTTTTCGTCCACGGTGACAGATATCACTGGAGTGAATAATATTTTTTTCACAGTGCTCTTTTGCTCAGTCTTTTGTTCACCCTGCTTCCTTGACATTCACTTGCTCGGAAAAAAATCATTCACGTTCACCTTAAAAATACCATTTCCCGCGTCACATCAGATTAATAACTTGTAAATTAAGTTCGCTACTCCAATAACATGATCGTTTTGGTGCACCATCCTCTGCCTCGTTCTGTTGTACGTCCACAGCCAGGATCGTCTATCGTTTATGAATATTCGATCGTCTTTGATGATGCTGCGTGCACAAATTTCATATGATCGAGCTGACGCTCATCAGTTGGATGGAACATGGAATGCATATTACATATAGATATACATATATATAATTTCCCAATCAGACGATTCTTACACTCAGTTACCTTGCATTAGCATGCCTTAATTTCCTGTGCTGCTTCACAATGCTAACTGTAAAAAATGAACAACCAACGGAAAATGACGAAAGGCCAAGAACCCTAAAGGGCCACTGGCTGTGATATTTCGCTGTGGCATTTATTGTCTTTAACCAAGATCTGCAGATCTGAATGAACGTGGTTCGGCAATCTGTTTAGATCGACACATCCGAGTATTTGATTTAGGTTTATCATAAATTTTCTAACATCAGTCAAATGACTGCCAAAATTCATGCTCCAATCAACACCTGCCTCGTGAGGCAATTTACAGAAGCACCGAGATCTGGTAGAATAAGCAAAACCAAGGAGTAGTGGACGCCGTTTATTTCATCCCTTTGTTCTAGTAGTGATACTAGGACACAATCCGCACATATTTTCCCGTGACCGGTGCCCCATTTGCGCGCAAATTTCGGGGCCAATATCACTGCCATCGAATCTTCCCGCCGCCGGTCAACTTCCCCTTTGCAGGCCGCGGCCCCCTTCCTAAAAATTGATGTACATCGTTGTTTCATTAATACAGAAAGTGAAAGACAAGTTAAAAACATTCATCCGTTATTAATAAGCAGATGTTTCACCAACCCCAAATTTATTTCGAAATTATACAAGTCAGCAGATCCATCTTCATAGGTTGTAATACTCAATTCCATCAACGACGGGCTGTCGAATTCCAGCTGCCTAATGAAACAAGCATACCTTTGTTACCGCGTATCAGTCCGAAAAACCAAATGCAGATTTACAACAACTAACCCATACAGCTGCGTCATGAATAAAGTTGTCCGAGAACGTTTCTAATTCATGCGAATCTTCATTCTGACTCGCAAAGTCATGACCACATTTAAAGTAGAAAAATTGGTTGTCAGGGAACCTCGAATTCGGTGTCATCTGGTCGTGTGTACAGATTGCAGAAAAGCAAAGAATTGCTTCGATATGCCTTCTAGTAGAAGGCTTCATGACTAAACTTTGGGCGGATTTGAGCGACGACTTCAGATGGAAGAACAGGCATATCAAGGGAACAGGTGCGGTATTCCAACGTTCTTCAATTAGAAATTGATTAGATAGACAATCCACGTAATTCCCCCCGGTTGGACTAACAGCTTGTGTAGGTATTCAGTCTTTTTCGACGCTCTGAAATAGAAGTTTTGTTGGGCTCGACAAAGCTTTTCTACAATCATTAAAGAATGACGAGGACTTTCGTCTGATAAATCAACATCAAGGCTTACTGAAATCCTTTCTCCAAGTGAACATTCCTTTCTTATGAACTACTTACACTCACAGACACTGTTTCAATGAAAAATGTAATCGAAATCTCTCTAAGTAATTGAGTTTATCAGGCTGTGCCAAAATTGCTCAATCCAAGAATTCACCCCCATCAAATGGGAGCCGCATCAGCGCTCTGAATGTGAATGACGCAATGAATTGTCTAACCGAACAAGCCACAACGATCAGCCGAATGTGGACACCTGAAAGTTTCGTTCCTTTTGGAAACACGTATGGCAGCATCTGTAATAAATCAAACCACTAATACACGGGGGTCCTCCCCTCGATCGCAGTAAGCACTGCAACTCAACACGCAGCTGGGGGCTGCAAAACAAGGCCGGTGGTGAAATGGTGCGTGCCTTAAAACCGTATTTAATCTGTAGCGTTTTTCCAAATAAACCGGGAAGAATCAGATTGGCGAGCTGAACGGAAAAATTAAGCCCCTCATCTTACGTGTACCTGTACTAGTGGGATAATGGCACTTTTTGGTGAACATTTCTTAGGCCTTGACTCAATGATAAATCATGAACAGGATATACGAAACAGGTTCCGAACATATTGCATTTCCCTGAAATATAAAATTTTCGTTCTTCTCTGAAAGGAACGAAAACTAAAATAACACAGAGTTGGATTCTCTTAATGTCATAATATCTTGTAACGTAAGTTCGCGAGGTGTCTTTATGAAATTAGTAGGATTACCTCTCGGATTTCTCATGGCCTCCATCATCGTCTGCCTTCCGTTTCGTTCATAATTGCGGGTCTAATAGAGGAGTGAAAACCACTCGGATTTCTGATCGCTAAACTTCATATGGACATGCAATAGTTTATTCACAGCACATATTGACAAGTTACGGTGGAGACATTTAAAAACCGGCACAATTTTGGCTTTCGCAATTATATCAGGCAATCACCGTTTCATGCACACTGAGCTACAGGTTGGCTTGTCTTAATTTTTCCAAAATGCTTTTTTTCGCCTACACCGAAACTGTGTACTGTCACGTAATACATAGTGCTTGTAAACCCTAGAAAGACATAGGCAGAATTAAAAGAGAACATACATAGAAGAACATAAATGCTTTCATATTAAATGTTGCAGAAAAATTTATTTTGCCATGAATGCAATGAGAGAAATTTTAAAATTCACAACTGGGTGCGCACCGAACGAAAAACGAGGAGAAATGATTAAATCAAACTGAACTCAAACAAAATGAATCAAGGCGGATCACCGAACGTGTGCGGACGTGTGAACAGAAGGAGTCCATTGGTGTAACAGGGGAAACAATCATTGCACAAACGGAGAAAGTCAAAATACAAACGGAAATAGAGAGGCAAGATAGGATATGGCTGAATGAAAACAAAATATAAAAAAGATGAAAATGAAGGAAGCGAATCAAAGAACAGAAAAAACAGGAAAGATAAACAAGGGCTGAAAGAAACCGATGACAACGGAATCTAAGAGAAAGATAGTAAACGATCAACTACACATTCCCACATTCGAATTCGCAGCATCATATTTTCCCCAATTCCACCATCCATTCGTGTGCAGATACTGCGAGCAGAGTACTGAAGCCATTCACGATCCCAAGTACGTTGAAACTGTTCAGCACCTATCGCTCGTTCGTAGCAACCTCATTCATTCATTTTGCATTACTCCCATTTGACGTGTTTGGCAACATACATTCACTTGTCCTATATTCAATCGTCTCAATCCAACATCTCCCCTCATNCCCGCCCCGTAGTGTCACTATGGTTGAAAGACAAAGTCCCTGATTCTGCAGTCTCGTTTTGTATCTATCCCTTCACATGTTCCTGTGGGACAATATACATCGGCCGCACGACCAGGCGGTTGTCTGAACGCATCCGTTAGCACCACCCGGCATGGTTAGGGACTGGAACAATTAAGTCATTTAATAGCGCAGTTGTTCCACATCTAGCACAAACTAACCACACCGTGAATGTGACGCAAGCTTTCCGGACCCTGTTTAAGGTCATAGGTCAACAATCCAGGTTGGCAAAGTGTCGCCTCTTGAGCACTGCGGTAGCTGTCGCAATCCGTCTTCACAATCCTCCACTTTGTTCTCAAAAACAATTTGTGGTTGCGTTTCAACTCCCGTGGACCACCCCCAGTCCCAATACAAACCCTAGACAACAAAACAATTAACACCACAAATCCCTTTCCCACCCATATTTGTAAATGACTAATCCAATCCTTCCTATGGTGAAAATATTTTGACAAGATATATACATATATATAGTGATGTAATGGCATGAGTACGAATCACTGAAAACGAGCTTGTTCGCCAACTTGTGTTTTCTCAATGTGCTCAGTGGTAATATTCATTCATCCTTCAACGTTTACCCCGACCACACATTTGGACAGCCTGATGACGTGACAGTCAAAGGATGCTCTTGGGAACAGGTGTTTGACCGTCCGCGTAACAATAAAATTACCATAAGGATTGGTTATTGCGATCTGCAATCAGCTCTTTAAGGCATGGTGCCTTGGCACTGACGGATACGTGCACTTTGCTGGTTCACTCGTCATTAAGATTGTCTCCTATCCCTGACTTCTGCAGATCCATGACTATTAATCCCATCCCAAAATCTGCAAGTTCTACTGTTTTAGCAAGACGCTTTCGCCCCATCGTCTTAACACATCCCGGTCTTAAACAGATCGAGAATGCCATACTTAGGTGCCTGCGTTCGTGTATCTATCCTCCCGCCGACCCATTTTAGTTTGTCTATAGATCTAAAAGGTTCAATTCGGACGTCGTCGCCTCCCTTAATCATCATTTTCTAAGTCGATAAGATGCTATCATTGCGCAGCCGCTTTCTAGACTATTTGGTCGATATTCGATTCCATCCCATTACAAATTGGAAGAAGTTGCTTCCCACAAGTCTTTATTAGCATAATTGACTGGTTACTTAACTAACCGAACCCAGTGAACACGAATGGGCAGTAAAATTAGAAAACTGTCGGTTAACAACGCAGCCGTACTTCAAGGGGCTGTTCTTTCACTGTTTCTCTTCTCTACTTACATCAGCGACTTAACAACTAGCTCATCTTTCCATTTGGTTAAGCATGCTGATGGTGTTCGCGTCCATCAAGCCATTTCGGGCATTGATGATTTTCAAGGTTTTTCCATTAAATTAACTTCCATTTACGAGTTCTTCGCACAATCTTGCTTAATTTTCAACACATCGAAATGTTTCCAATTACTATTATCTATACTTGTCTCTCTCCACCCATCCAAAGTGTCTTTCATCAACTCAGAGAAAATTTATACGGTTGACTGTGTAAAATATCTACGAGTTACTATTGACGAAAATCTGAAGTGAACTTCTCACATTCCTACCTGCGTAAAGAATCTGCGACGATTGTCATTTCAAATCAGGAAGCTTCGTAATTGCAAGGTGAAACAAAACACCATCTCCCGTTTTCCAGTCTTCCTTTACTGTTCTCCTGTTGTATTTCCAGGATTACTTAAAAATGACCTCACAATTCCTCGTCGGGGCTATCACATATTAGCCCGTTGTCTTTCATACCACTAACTGAGTTGTCCTTCAATCTAAGTGATCAGCACTCATCAGCGTATGAGAAATTTGCTCACAATATTCTTTCAGATCCCACGCATCCTATGCACAACGATCTCCCAATTTCACACTCATATTTCAACACGATCCGATTATCGCTTCATGCCACCTAGAATCAGTATCTATGAAAATCCACCAACCCATATTTAGCACGCATTCAGACAAACCGTGACCGAATTTCAACTGATCTCATGGCAACCACCATAATATGCTCATATCATTTGCCGATGAGTTTCCATTTCAATTCTACAACATTTTTCATAGATCTCAATAAGAGTTTTTGGCTGAATGGTGATAATTTTTGTAAGAAATCGTCCATACAGCACACCCACTCATTGCAGTCTTGATACACATATCAAGGCACCCTTTTAGCCTTAAGAGTCTCCGCTGGGAAATCCAATTCCGTCGACACCATGAGTGGACTGCTAATACTTCGAGTCCCATAGCAAACAGTATTAAAGAGACCGTATACGCAAGCAACACTTACAATGCAAAATATATAAAATGCAAAAATCTATCAAACACAGAACAGTGTTAGCGATTTATTACAACGAAACACAGAGGTGAAGACGAATAGACTACTGAAAACTTTTGCTTCACATGATTTGCTCCTCACTTCGACGTTCCATGAATCACATTATGCAACCATCAATTAAACATTCCAACTCTCGTCTTCCCTACATATTACTTNATTCAACATTTTGTGAAAGAATTGATCGTGTCTTGCCCTCGCTCAATTCACCGCGAGGAATCCATGGAAGTACAGCGAACAGTTGTTACTTCCTTTTTGGATTTGTCTTATTCATAAATGCATTTGCGAACATTACCATGGACAGACACTTAAATGCATCGGCATATTCTTCCTCCAAAATGCTCCCA
Organism: Fasciolopsis buskii; assembly: GCA_008360955.1. Classification (NCBI taxonomy): domain Eukaryota; kingdom Metazoa; phylum Platyhelminthes; class Trematoda; order Plagiorchiida; family Fasciolidae; genus Fasciolopsis; species Fasciolopsis buskii. Next base: position 175,869 of record LUCM01006599.1, read on the forward strand.
GACTCGCAGCGTTGCTTGCATAATGAGCTAAAAGTGGGCTTTTCTCCGTCTACCATGTGCTCAAAATTCAAACACGTACTTGCTTGAAGCTGACAAGTAAAGTTTCTCCTACCCCGAAGCAAGGCATTCCCCCTAGAAAAATCATCCACGGAACCAGAAATCGCCTTGTGCGTTAGAAATTGCTCAAGTTTCTCTAGGTACTCTAATGAAACGAAACAGAGAACTGATGACGAACAGATTACAGAAAACTTTAGCTTCACATGATTTGCTCCTCACTTCGACGTTCCATGAGTCACATTATGCAACCATCAATTAAACATTCCAACTCTCGTCTTCCCTACATATTACTTTCCCCAATTCCACCATCCATTCGTGTGCAGATACTGCGAGCAGAGTACTGAAGCCATTCACGATCCCAAGTACGTTGAAACTGTTCAGCACCTATCGCTCGTTCGTAGCAACCTCATTCATTCATTTTGCATTACTCCCATTTGACGTGTTTGGCAACATACATTCACTTGTCCTATATTCAATCGTCTCAATCCAACATCTCCCCTCATCCGCTTTCACACAGACTTGCACGATGTGAAAGACAATCCAAGACGTGGCACAACGGCAACATCTGGAAAAGGTTAGGATTCTCCAACCAAATTTGATGACACATTGGAATTGGAAAATTATTACAAGTCTGATTCATGATGTTCGCAATCACAATTTCTTCCCTTGTTTCGCTGTAAACGGTCAGCAACGATTTTTCGAACAATTTTCTTGTTAATTTCTGTCTTTTCTCATAATTTCAGTTACTCTCGTTTATTTTTTACCCCATGCATAATTTTACTCCATCTTCCAGTTAAACAATCACGGGCCATGTCTTATGCAACTTTGCTTATTTGGCCTCCCATTTTGTAGATGCTATTTTTTTCCCTTCCTGTATCATTTCCCCTACGTATCCTTGCTCCACGTTTGAATGCATTGCTCACCTGTCTCACTGAATTATAGATCATATCAATCGCCTTTAATTAGACGGACTATGTGACAATTGAGCATTACCCTCAGTGATGGTTAGTTCGCGTACTTAGCTGTTGTCGCATGTAAGGACCCCATTTCATGAGCACATTCGTCGGGCAATATTCCACCCTAGATCGATGGGTTTGCAAAGGGAGTTTAACTAAGCATGCTCGTGTGAAAGAGATTAATTATTACCTATTTGTTTTTACTCCGTACTCTACAGCTGACCAAGGGACATACATACTCGAAACCAAACGGCGCACTGGGCAGTAGATTGATCGGTTTAATGCTTCTATTTCCAAGCACATTCCGATAATTTTTACTTGGTACATGCCATGTAGCCTGACGGCAACTATTGTTTATCCCTGCTTTGCGTTCAGTGATGTTCCATTAAATGAACAATCAATGCCACTCGTTTACCTCTTCTTATCTGATAATCCGTGCCTTGGCCGAGTTAAGGAACAGACAGGAAACCTAATGCCAGAAAACAAAGGTGAATGTATATTCTTCTCTGGTTGCATTCGATCAACACTGACAAGTAGACAAGGCGAGTTGCCAGCTGTCATGTGGAATGGAAAATTCTTTTTTCATCATATGTCTATTTTTCATCACTTTCCTTCTCACTCACTTGAAATAACAATGTACACTATTTTCAGAAGGTGAGTGCAGCTTACATAGGGATTCCAAGTGGAGCTGTTGACCGACAGTGTGAGGATTCGAACCTGCGATCTCAAACTCCAAGCGCAACAGTTTTATCCGGCTGACAACTACCGAAAGCGAACCGTCGACTTTCTGCTTACTGAGTAGATGTACTGCCTTTGACATACCGTGAGCATGACAATCGAATACAAACAGCTTAAATGAACCATCGCAGTTGCGGAAATCGGCTCGAGGCGTCCAATTTTAAATGCATATTGCATAACATCTGTCCAAAGGTGCAAAATCAAAAATACCTTTGGATTTTGTTCAACTCTGTTGTTGACCCACATTGAAAGGCGGCCAATGAAGGTGTGGAATGAACAAAATGCAGAATAATTTTTTGTATGCAAAATTCAATGCAATACAATACAATAAAATACAATATCGCTGTTGTTGGTTTAGTGTATTGCATTATTTTCGTAATGCTAGTTCCTTTTTGCCGATGCTAGGGTCATTGCAAAATGCCACGTATCATTTACCTACATCTAATCACAGGATGTTTCAAGCGCGTCGTTTAAGCAATTGAGTATGACGTCTGCAAACGGTGAGCGCAGACGAGTTGCTCGGGGATTGGAAGTTGGGTTGACCAATTTTCTTGCGGAAACGCATTGGTGATGTGGGTGTGTGAACGCTGTAAATAGGCAAGGTAAAGTGCCCACCGGGAAAAAAGAGCATGGTGGAATAAAGCATCTGAGTAGAGAAGTACTTCCCGAACAGAAGGACCGAATGTTGACCAAATCCGTTCAACCGGAACTTAGTGAATTAGTGAGGGAAATGGAGGGCTAGCAAATACAAACCAAGAACAGGGCTTCGAAACTCATGTTACTACTCCTCAACGGTGACAAACCTTTATCCGCAAATCAAAGGCCTCTGGATGTACCGAAAATTGAAGACATTCTGCCAATTGCGGGCATTTGACGAATAGGTTAAATAGGAGTAAGCAAAACACCAAACATCCTAAGGAGCACGTATTCAGCAAAGCCGATCCTGTTAGATTTCGCTGAAGGGTCTGATAGAGATAGTTTATTATCAAGTACTTTCGCAGTTAAACAGTGTGCATGAAACAGGTATCAGATACTACCCGATGAATCGAGGGGGGGAGGGATTTACTGCGTACATGTACCCCGAGGCCCGCACTTGCTTCCCGCATTCGCCGAATATAGGAGTGCTTGAAAATATACTTGGAGGTGAGAGCTATGAAAGCTGTTTGCAGTTAGAAGAAGAACCAATGCCTGAATTGATTAAAACCCCACAAGGGATCTCGAATATCTGCCGGGCTAGGGTATTCGACGAGGGCCGCCAGAAGCCTTAAGACAAGCTGCGTCACCAAAAGATGAAGCAAATCCTCAGATACGGCACCCGAGGAGCAGACGACAATAGACATGAGACTAATTGAAGAAAAAAGGCAAATTTTGTGGTAGTCGACACCAAGGCATGCAGCATCATAAACATATGACTGGAACTGATAGCTCCAGCTGACGAAAGTAAATCGCAAACAGTCGAAGTTGACAGAACAGGACTGACCGAAATTATCCAGAGTCCATAGGGATTCGGAGACTAATACCATGCCCATAGGCAGGGTAAGAGCCCTGTTGGAAGCCAGGTAGCATTACTCCTTAGAGAGGAATTTATCCACAAAGCATCCGGAGTCAAACCAAAATCAGTGAACTTACAACCATGTTCTACCAGGGCGAGGCTGACAGGATTGAGGTCTGCCGCTGTATGACTATATAAGGCGCCATCCTCCGAAGAATTTGCGGCTTCCAGCCAACGCGACCAGCGCGAATTGTATCAATCTTGGCTACTTTAACCCCTATGATCGAGCGAAATACAAAGGCTGTTCGAACTAAAGGCCTAAAGAAACCCATTTGCAATGGTCGCATCAAGAATTCGTGAATCGGGAAGTCAAAAGGAACGCGAGATACAGAACTGAGCATAACCCGCCGCTTCTGGAACTAGTAATTATTAGATATACAATGTAGCTGAACTAAGATTTCTGCCACCACTATGCAAGAGTGACTACCTGCCACTCAGGTTTGTGCTGCGACTCATTCATGCGGCTCCTTTCGTCGCCGAACGTAAAAACTTCGCAAACGGGATACTGGAGAGCTTCTACTAAGGGCAGCCCACCTAGATTGGGAGGGTAAAGAAAGCATGGAGAGTGGCTGAAGATTAAACAATTTTCACTAGATTTGGGATGCTTTCATGCCCTTAGAGAACGGTGGCAGAAACAGAAGCATCTGCAGTTTGTGGGCCAAAGCTAGCGTATTTACGACAAACTAGTGAACGAAAAGGACAGCAAAGACGTGGAAGTTTTAGGAATGTGGCAGTAAAGATTCAGCATAAGTCTAGTGAAATTTTTGAGTAAGAAATTGTGATGGGAATCAAAGAAAATCCAAAGAAATATTTCAGTTATATTCAGTAAGGGAGAGCACACGTCTAGCGTAAGCGTGCCTACTACATTTCTAGCATAACGAAAATAGTGCAATACACTAAACCAACAACAGCGTTATTGTATTTTATTGTATTGTATTGTATTGAATTTTGCATACAAAAAATAATTTTGCATTTTAGTGAAAATCGTGGGGCGAGAAATAATGGGAAACTATGTACCAGGACCAAACGATGTAAGGAGTGCATTGAAAAATCGATGCG
>LUCM01006599.1:191305-205594 GCA_008360955.1 Fasciolopsis buskii
ATGCACTAGGGCATTTAAATATGTCCCACATTCAGGCATGGGTAAATAACAGGCCAAAGGAAGTCATCACACCATTTATGTAGGAAAAAATGATCACACACATTTTCCAAAACGCGGCCCATGTCCTGGCAACCGCAAAGAGCGGTGGAGAATGGTTAACATTTTACGATGAATGTGGTGCCAATTGTTGCTTTACAACAACGAGCAACTTTGCCAAGTCTGACTGCTTGATTTCCTGCAAAGTTTTGGTGTTCACTGAAAGCAACTTTTAGTGTAACAATCTTTTCTAACGGCCCACTGCTCTATCACTGAAAAAGTTCACTCCTAAATTTAAACCCGATCGTGGTCTCCTTGACTTTATACTGGATCTTGGTATTGATCCCTGAACAGTTCAAAGAAATCCTATAAACTTCAGGCATTGAAATGTTTGGAATTTCTCAGTTACATCCACCACTATCTCTTTTTGTTGGGAAAAGCCCAATTCTGCAACCTCTCTTCATATGTCTAACCTTGTTGATCTTCCGTCATACGCGTGGATAAATTTTACACTTTCTGAAGACGAGCTGGTTCCCGTTTGGGGAGTGGCTTTCAGGCCTGGAAGCAGTGTTTTCGGTGGGGTCTGCTTATACGCTTGTGGGGCAATAAGAACACGTCCACTTTCTGACATGATCTAACTGACCTAGGATCAAAAGGTCGTCCATGGCTCTGTGAGCTGCCACGTTTTCTGTTCAGCCCATTTGAAGACCGTTGTCCTTATCAGTCCGAGATCTATAGTCATTTTGGTTGATTTCAACGCGAATAACCCACCCTCTTTTGCTGCAGTTACTCCTTTTGAAGCTTCAGTCAATAAGTGACTTCTGTTTGAATTGTTGAGCACATCCAACTGGCATGCCCAAACCGCTACGTTTGGTAGATCAGTAACCACTTCTGTTTTGCTCTATGCAGCTTTCACATTTGCGAATATGAAGCACGGCATTGATTATTCTCCCATCTATTCAGGGAGAAAAATAAGACGCTATAGAACGGACCCCAGTTTTGCCTCACTGGTGACTTGCAATGCCTCACATTTCGCAATCCCCACCTGAAAGTGCAAATGCCTGTTGCTTAATAAATTTCCAACCCACTTATAAAGCCCCCACCTATCCCGAAAACCTGCACCTACGAAAGTAGAAGCATGTTGTTAGTCGAGTCGAGAGTCTTACCAAAGTGTGTATTAGCGGACAAATTACAAATCCACTTTGCGTTATGCAACATAAGGCTTGCACTTAATTTTACACGCTAACAGCCGTAACGTCTTCGTGAAAACCATCACCACAATATGGGTGTACGTGTGAAGACCTTAAGAAGGCAACGTTGCCTTGGAAATATTACAATCTTGTTTCATTAATAATTATGCCATTTATTTGCACCGGCTGCTCACGATAAATCACAACAGTGGTAAATTTGACGTCTCATTGAATCTCGTGGCTCTCACAGTTCAAGGTGCAAACCATGGAGTACTGATTTTCTCAGGGTTTCGGTCCATTAAATTTCTGTAAGACAATCTACTGCCACTTAATCTGTGCAGGTTTTGTGGTCTTAATTGGGAACCTGTATTCAGAGTAAAAATTAACGCGTATGCCTTTGCGAAGTATACGGACCACCATATTTGACAACATCGTCAAATATTTCCCGGAAAGTGTTTCCGAAATTTTTCTGACATTAATTTTTTTGCCCCGCAGTTCTTATCACATGCTAAGAATATCCTACCTTTGCTTGTCTGGCAGGCGGGTTGCAAAGAGAGCAAAACGCTCCAAAATACCATCGGGACAAAATGCATTCATTCGCCGATGCACATGAATGCAGCAACCCGTACAAACTTGCAGCTTGAGCAGCTCACGTGGCATGGGTGTTTCAAGTGTTAGTAACCAAAAAGTTAAGCCTTGCGTCTTAGCGGAAGTCATTGAGGGAGGTTCGGGACCATGTTGTGCAAAATTACGCCGCAGTCGTGCAGCACAATGACTGCAATTTATGAAATACCTTAATCAAGGAGCTAGAAAACTCAGTGCTTGCCTAGGCTACCACGAAGGGTCCGGTTGCCTTCACATCGCTGTTGGCGGAAGCTGGACTAAATAAAAGCATAAAGGGTTGAACGCAGCTTCTTCTTGTGGAAGGAGGATTTTTTGGATAATGCCAATGAACTGCGTAGATTGGGGCAGAACTTAGGGGCTTTATCAATGCGGCTACAGAGGATTTAGAGTGGATATGGACACCAATCTGTCAAACCCAGACATTTTCTGATACTTAATCTAGAGGATCTGGTTGCAAAAGACTAAGCCTCGTAGGGATATTTTTAACTGAAGGCGTAAACCCGCCGGCGGCTAATGAGTGGGCTTAGGGAGTAGTATATTGGAAACAACTGAGGCCTGGATTCCAGCACTACCCAGCTAGGTACCTAAGGGGTTTCTCTCGGAGAGCGGCTGTTAAGTAGAGCTGGCGGGATATTCGCCATCACTCAAATTGTCCTGTGTAATTTCTGATGTTCCAGTCTTGGGCTTTTGACCTTATAGAGTAATGAACCTTCCGTCCCAACGACCTGAAGATGTGTTACTTAAGTAAATTTCTCCCCAACTTCTTTCCAAATTGTGGGTCTTAGTGAATCATCCGTATAAGGAACCGTCCCGTTTTTGATGAGACGTTCCTCGTCTTCACTGCGTTGCATCCATTAATCATCCACCGGTGTCTTCAATTATCACAACTGCGAGATTCTAAAAAATCCGTGATTGACTTGAAGGCACAGAATCCTTTTTTAATCTTTTACTTTCTTTAATAACGAAACAACAATTTAGATCATTTTTCAGGAATAGGGCCGCGGAAAGGCTGGTAAGTTGATCGGCAGTAGGGGGATTCGAAACCGCGGCCGTCAAAAAGCCACAACGTCGTCTGCTTGGCCGCAGCCGGTGATGTTTTGACACAGGGACCACAAAGGGGCGTATATATGAAGCCCCAGTTCCTCACTAGAGTTGGGCCTTTCCCAACAAAAAAGATTGTGGTGGCTGTAACTGAGAAATTCCAAATGTTTCAATGCCTGAAGTTTATAGGATTTCTTTGAACTGTTCAGGGATCAATACCAAAATCCAGTATAAAGTCATGGAGGCCATGATCAGGGTTAAATTTAGGAGTGAACTTCTTCAGTGATGGAGCAGTGGGCCGTTAGAAAAGATTTCTAGATCAACAGGTGGTTTCATGCAACATCGCTAATTTTAAGTCATTTGTTCCGAGTAAATTGGGGGATTTTTCTTTCAAGGTTTAATTTTGTTTGGGCTGCGTCCCACCGCATTTACCATAGTCCCTTTCAACCCACTTGTCCTGCGATTCTTCCTGTTCTGTTCATTTACGCTTTTTATTTCTGACCCGGCTTCCCGCCTGTTATCTGAACCAGCGTAATTTGCGTGGCTGCCGCTTTGCTGAATCGAAGTAACTAGCAATTGACTTCTTGCCCGTCTGAAATTTTTGGCCTCTTTTGCAATGTGATACTATCACCGCCTTCAATAATCCTACATTTTCGGTCGCAGAAATCGAAAGCACAATCCGGTTGTTTAGCAGACAGCTAATAGGCACACACTTCCTTCGCACATATTGCCGAATTTTGAGTTTTACACATAGGAATCCTCGGGCTTCTTTGACTGGAGTTCAGTTTTTAACTCCTGTCAAACGTTTACTTGCCTGGCATTTGCAGCTGCGGTTTTGCTTTTCAAAACTTTATTTATATCTCTTCAGGTACATGCAACTTACTCTCTTCCGCACCAAGCTTGCCAGCAGAATCTTGCCGTTCCATCTAACACAGCCAGTTTTGGAACAGCTTAGCAGTTAACCTCCGCAAAAGCAACTTCCGCATTTTTCAGAGAACAGTAGCAACCATTCACTTCACAGACAGTTTTGAGATACATGCCCTTTGCCTGATCATGGTGTCCAATGACATCAATGAAAAGGAAATTAGTAAACACACTCATCACCGGGTGAGCTTCTCGGTAACATGCATCGCAATATAATTATCGGAGCCAAAATATGCTGAAAAACCCTAAATAGTAATTATATATGCGCCAAATTGAACCAAGGCCGGCTACCCGGTTTTAGAGTCAATGTCCTGAACTACCATGTGCTCAGAGATGGGCTGTCAATGACGAAAAAGGAAACCATTTTTAGTACAGCTGACGGCGGATGGAAACGATCTTGAACCATTATGACCCACAGAAAAACCATGAGGCAAAAGGAGCACAAAAACGAAGACAGGTCTTGCGAGTGATGTTCTGAAAGGGCATTTGGAGTAAGACAGCATGGGCCTGAACTGCTGGATGATTGGTTGAATGTGACGGGTAAAACTTTTCCAGTGGAGAAAAACGACGTACTTTGAAGAAGAATTTGCATGCAAACAAGGTCTTTTTGCAATTATATTCGACTACGTGAATTGCATTTGGGAAACCGTGGATGAAGAGTTAGGAGAAAAAGTATTCCCTGCTGATAGAGCACAAGAAGAATTTGAACGGTTTGTTTTGGAAACCGAAATAGGTCATCGAATTGACGGCCAGTGATGACGACTCAGAACGAATGCCAGGTCGACATCCAAAGGGAGGGGGAAATAGTGCAATATTTTCAAAATACCCCAAGACTTTATATGTCAACGCAATTTTCTCTCAGAGTTTTATTCTGTGAAATGGTTAAGCGGGGTGTTGGTAATACGAAGGGGGCGCACATGCAGAAGAGAATCGAGGAGGTGCTAACCAGAATGATGCTGGCGAGAAATAAAGAAAATCCTCTCGGTGCCAAATTTCACGTTTTCAAGTAGCAACTTAACAAAGGATGACGTTGCCTGTGAGTGAAAACCAGACCAATAAAATTTTTAAAGGCACGCATGTCTGCGTACGTCGCCTGGTTACCATGTAAGCAACTTCCTCCAAGACTCACTGAAAACTCCTTGGTGCTAATCTTCCATGCCATATCACCCGCTAATACCTAACGGTCTGATGTAAGTTAATTTTTCTTCCTCCCTCTGTGTCACCTATAAGCTGAATTTACCGTGATATTCTCTGATCAAAAATTATACGGACATCAGTCCCCCGATTGAATAGTAGGCTTCCCAATTGATGTAATTTTGAGCTTCTTGACCTATGGCTGGAAACCGGCATCGATGCACTCTTTTCAAGTTTTTTTATTTCTTCGTTATATCATCTATGAAACAGCTTCCTATAATTATAGCCCTTGTTCTCGATTTCAGTACAACGAATGGTCCACATGATATAATTAGACCCGGTTGTTGAAGTCTTTCGATGATAGGGGGCAGCAGCAAATTCAGGCACCCTTTCGGTAAGTTTGCCCTTCCCACCCTGTAGTTTGGTTCTCTTTGGCAACACCCACTAATAGATGTCAAAATATCCGTGTTTTCTTACGTAACGAAATTATACTATCAGCAGCATTTTCAGAGAATGCATCAACCAGTAGATTTAAAGCCAGGGAAACCAAAGAAAGATGGCACATGTGTCCCACCAATTCTTAGCAATGAAAAGAGTTGAAACAAACTCACCATCATCAGTGAGTACCTATTAAACCGAATTGGTTTATTTCAGAATGTGGAAGGAGTGGCCCAGTTTCATTATTGGGTTGCATCCCACCTACCCCAGTGAAAGAGGGAGTCCCACACAGCTTCCTGTCATCTATCCGCCACTGCTTCTTCTCCTAGTGAGTTTGTGCTTTAACCTCGAGCCAGCTCAATTCACTACATACTCGCTCGGCTTCCGTTTCCACCCTTAAGTTTCAACTATTTTCATGTATGCACACTCCACTCGTCAAATTGCCATTGCGGAATTTTTCGGAATGTTGCCCATCACAGTAAACTCAGTCGGAAATCAGACCTTTATGCCGCCTGTCAAATGGCAGCAAGTGGTTTCTCCTTATCGTTCTCTAACTGCTCTCATTTTTGCCCATATTTAATCACCCTAATGGGAGCTCCAAAAACTATATTGCGGCCGTGACCATTACCTAAACAACAAATCGTGTTACCCGAATGAGAGGCAAATAACGGAATACATAGCCACTGGTAAACGTGGCATGTCTCGTCCGAATTCTAAAACGCACCCAGCACCAACAAATCTTACTGTTGCTCTATTCCTGATACAGCGAGATGTTGAGTCATACATTTACATCCTAGTTATCACACAAATTTACTGGCTTCAGTGTGCTTGCGTGTGCCGCATCTCGGCCCCAGATTTTTGTACATACTTCACTGTCACCCCTAATACTCCGCATGGCCATTTCTACCTATGAACCCATTTGGCCTTGATTATTTGCCGTTCGCAAACCATATATTTCGCTCCGCAGCAATTTATCGTTTACGCTTGTCGACCAATTGTACCATTTTAGCTTGAAGCCCTTGTATTTTGAGCACACCCTTAACTCCGAACCAGTATAAAAGCTATATCACTCTTTTATCTTCACTTTCAGCAATCTGGGGCTCTTATTCAACCTACCGTGAGCTGATATCCTTCATTGAAGTGATCCAATCTGGTGAGGTACGGATGCAAGCCTGTGTTTACGATGAGCGCAAAATTCGCACACCACTGCCGAAGTCGGAAAACATGATACGTTAGCAGCTTGGTGTCATGAAGATGCACCACATTACTCCACTACCCTTCTCGCACAAGAATCCCATCTCCACGCTTTTTCTCTGGAGCCTCCGCGTTATCTCCACCTAATCTCGGCTATCCGCTACCTACTGCTTCATACTGAAATCAACGCAGAGTAGGAAGTGTACATGCTCGCGGAGTGCCCAACTCTCACCGCATCACCCAGGTTCTAAACTTTTGCCCGGCGATATTCATTATTTGCATCATCAGTTATGTTCTGTTACTCTACTGAAGCCTTTTCTTAACCCGATCACCTGCAAAATCTTACGTGTATTTTATATGGATTAGGAATAAATCTGGAGCATCATGCAAACCAGTTTTCATGTTCGTCTCGCTCACATGGATTACCTTGGGTGCCTTCGTGAGGTTTCACATTGTCCATACTTCGACGGCATTTTCTTCAACTCACCTCCCTGCTTTATCCACGTCTAACACCTTCCTCTCCATCTCTATGTGTCATGTCCCAGTTAGTCAGTTTATTTCAGCCTTCCAAACAGTTTTTTGTTGTTTGCTTTGTTCTCCATTCATTTTTCCCCATTCAAGCCAGCCATCTTCATGCAAAACCTGCGGATTCCCCCGCTTAAAGCACTTAGGCATTCCGGTTGTGCTGCGCTGGCCTTCTAACCCCCGGGTCAACCATCACTGTCAGACACAAACCTTCTGCAGCCTTACCTAGGATGGACTTCACATCACGTTGCCTGAACCCGTTGTTCAAGTACCAAAGTATACCCGTCGATGTCAAGAGAGAAATATACGCAGTATTTTTAGATCATTATATTGTGACTGTACTGTTTGACAAACGTCGTACGCAGGTAAAGTGCTGGGGAATCAACATTATGACTCTAGCCCGGTGCAACCGCTAATCAGGTGACAAAGAGCAAAATAGCCTCTTGACGGTCAACAAAACAGTTTTGCGATATCGTGCTTCATCGACCGGTTTGTAAAGGGTCGAAGAGATCAATCTCATTGACCCACGGTTCCTTCGCTGGTGTCCGTTCCAAGCAAATTCCAGCTCGCCTATGGGCCTGCAGTGTATTCAAGTCATTTTTTCTCTTCCCAGTTAAGATAAATAGATGGTTTCCCACTCTGCCTTCTGCCTTGTGGTCGATCAGATCTCAGGCCGACGCGCCCTCCATCAGCAAACTTGCCTGTGGAATAGTAGCGTCCACCCCCGCACATGATCTGTTGCCACCGTCACCCGTATCAACGGACCAAAAACAAGGCGAACCAGTTAATTTGGCACTCGCATTCAACCTCATCCTTAATCTTTTGTTTAGAATGGTACATGGTTTGCCGTTTTTGTGGTTTCATGGGTATACCTCCGATTCTAGACATTCTTAAGGATTTTGCTTCAAATTTCACTCTATTCCGGCATCATTTCTTCCTAAGTTTTACCAATGGCACTAAAACATAATTGATTTACAGACAATTCCCCTTGATCCAAAGAGTGTTTTGAGGTCTCGGAAAGTACGGGCTGGCAAAGTATTCGTCAACACCTCGTTCTTCAGAAGACACAGAACCAGCGATCAATCTTGGAATTCTAAGGCGGTAGTTCCCTCTGGAGAGTCTTCTTTTTTGTTGGAGGAATCTTACTATGCTGGGAATTCGATGGCCGAAGAAAGGCAGTAAAATTCACTTTCGTTCTCCTATTGTCTTATGTGACAATCGATCAATAATCTCTTGCCTTGTGCATGAGGATTCAAGGACTCACCATTTTTGTGGCGCACGACTTTCAGCCTTCTAAGCAGTCAGGTAGCGGTCAACAATCCCGAAATTATATTGAACAGATTCCGTATAGCAGTAACATGCGGACAAAGGAGGTGGTTCCGTCTCTACAGACAACGCTAATGCGGCCTCCCCGTCGTATTTGTACAATCTTGGATTATCCACTACCGCCATATATGGATTTTAGGAGAGAGGGGGAACGGCTAGCAAAGGGTATGGTGGTTGGGTAGGGAGGAATGATTTATGCGCAAAGATTCAGGAAATGGTTTTCTGCTAGATGGAATTAACAAAGAAGCAGAGACGTGACGCAAACTTCTGAGATCGTGAAAGACCCAAAAAGCATATTGATTAACCTTCTTTAAGTTTGTTGGCATATGTGCCGCCGGGAACCGTAGACTGAGGGGACGAAGGAGTCACTGTAAGCTGGAATCGGGGTCCGCTTTGGTGAACCGGGATCCGTCACCCAGAATGAATCGACACTATACGTAACACTCCTCCAACGAGGGTTCAAACTCATGCCACTTCAGGCTACCAAATGAAGTATGGTATGCACACACAGAGCTGTAGCTGCAATTAGCGAGAATGCCGCTGATCCACTGGGTCCGGTGCAATTTTAGCCCAAACCAAGAAACCTCCGACTTTAGCTTTCCGGACATCAACTGTGGGAAGGGAAGTGCCTGCGGGGGTAGTCCAAGAAAGGCAGTCGTACAATGGCCGCCATTGCACGGTTTCACCAAAACTTAAAGACAAGATTCTAGGTATAGGGCAGTGCAATACTCCTCGTCACTATGCATGATGATGACCAAGTATCAATGGGATAAAACACAGTTAACAACCGGGAAACCCTCCAAGCAAACGCGATTACGCGGTAAATAAGGCAGTGCTCTCAGTGGTGAATGAACCGCCAGCTGGCCCCTTTTCAGATGTTACCGTAGGTTGAGGAGCAAAGGAAAAAGACGGGCTGCTTCGGTGATATGCTGGTTACCGTGACAAGAAAGCCCGATGGTTAGAGAAAGACAGGGGTCATTAGTAAACGACTAATCGGGCTGATAGAGCTTGTCTCTATTGGGGCCATTAAAAGCAGTTGAAGGCCACCATGGTGAAGTCCAAAAATAAATCGAGCAATACGCAAACGGGAGATGGAATGAACAAGGTACGAACAACATTGTAACTCTCAGATATACGACAGCAGGTGCTCTAATAGAAGGAGAAGTATTTGTTTGAGCCTAACTTATCAAGGAATACTAAGATAAAACCCAAATAGCACTTGGAGTGGGCAAACTAATGAAAACTTCCCAGACTGTTTCAAGATCACGCTGGAACCGCAACAGTCCTAATCTGGATGGACAGAGGCCTTACTGGCAAAGGTCAAGGGCATTATCCACTGGTCTGGTGAAGATCATGCCAACCTGGAAAACCGGGAAATTGCCCATACCCCGGAAACTCCTGAACCCGCAGTAACACAGCAGCAGGATCTGACTTGGTCATGCATAGTATAATATGTTTAAAGACGCCGGCCCGGAAAGAGTACGCCCTAAGACCAGTCGGCCATTGCCAAAGCTACCTGCAGTATCCATCATGCAGATCCCCAAGACCTCATCCAAGGAGAAGGGCTTGAAGGAGTTATCGATAAAAAATACCAGTGGACCTAAATACATACCGGAAAACTACGGACTAGTGAGTACACTGTGCGTCTTATATGAGCGCCTATGGATAATCATCGGACAACTGGTGTGCGAGTGCCTTGTGTACCATAGTGTTATTTCAGCAGGACAGGAGGGATTCATATTGGGAAAACCTCATCTAACGGAACTCTTCCTCCATCTGAATGAATTAATGAAACTGACAGACGGGGTCCATCCGATCGAAGTATGTTGCATGGAAATTGGCAAAGTTTTGGATTCATTTGATAGCAAACATTTGAACAAAACGTGAAGGTGCCCGGAATAACAGGTTGTACTTTGTTTAGGGTCTTTCCCAGGGAAGGGGAGTTTGCCTGAATGGTCGGAGGTTGCGTGGTGGCTCCGCATGCAAGTCAAGTGTTGTTTCCAATCGATCCGCACTGGAAAGAACGGCGTTTCTCGTATGCAAAATTTCGTAAGCAGAGTATGAGAAACCGACGCTAGCTTTCCGCTGATGATGATGTTAGCAGAGTCCAGTCTTGGAGTATATGTGGGACATTCCATCGAAAATGAACAGGTGTTAGCAGGAGAGATCAGCAGAAGAGTAGGTAGGGAAACAAGTGGCTGGTTTCGTTTAGTCCCCACAGGCTGATGATTTGTGCATGCGCATTTTGCGCAACAAACATTCCAAACATTGCATTGGCGCTGTGAATAGGTTCAGAGGGGAGTCTTTTGTGCTCAGGTTAACCATATCTTGCAGAGGACCGGAGGCTCTCGCATCTCTGTCAAGATTATCACACCAACAAAATTGCAGTATTGTGGTCAATCCTGGGCGCTATAGCAAGGAAGGTAAAACTGCCTGAAAATAGTACAGAATTTGGCCACCAAGATGATGGCCGGCCAAATGAACAAAAGCTACAACAAATGACTCCACGAACAAGGCACTTTCTCTTCCAAGCGTCGAAGCGTGCGTAAAGACCTGGTTGAGACTTTCAAAGTGGTGAGGGGTTCTTCAGGCATAAAATATGATGGGGTGTGCACTCTTATACCAGTCAGAGCCCCCACAGAAATAGGTCTAAGACTGCAGCGCAACGGCGCAAGGCTTCAGATGTGAGCAAGGTTTTCCATAGTCAAGGTTATACCACTATGACACTAGTTGCCAGAACATGTTGTTAACCGTGATGAACTTGATGTATTTAAGGAAATTCTGGATGCCTACTAGGCTGCAGCATCACAGTAACGGAAAAGTAAGTGTCAGGCATGGACGCAGAATATATCTGTCACTGAACGCGTACCAATGGCCATCGAAGACGAAAGAACCTAAGCAACGTCAAAAGCTACGGATACTAGCTGACGACGAACAGGCCTGATTCATGGGGAGTCGGAAGCCAAACATTTGCACCGTGCGTGGTGAATTGAACTGAGCAAGTGCCAGCTGATCATGAAAGCAAAAGCTAATCCCCTTATACCACATGGGTCCACCAGGACTTCAGGTCGCGACGGAGCAAACGCATCAAGCAAGGGACCTCGGCATAGTGCGAAGTGCGGAATTCAAACCTAGTCTGCAAGGTAAGAAAGTGTCCGAGAAGACAGGGTTATGCTTCAAGTCAACTTAAGAGGAGTGAAGGATCTAGGAGGCCTAAAGTTCCGTTGATGCTTACCAAGAATTTTCTCTGATCGAAATTTGAATATTGTGTCAAGGCATGAAGGCTTTATTTGCCAAGAGATCTGGAAATTTTGAAACAGATTCCGTGTGTTTTGCACACCTTTTAGACTTTTGAGGCACGCGGGTTGTGAGCGGAAGCTGAAACAATGGAACTGCGCTCCTTGGAAGGATGCAAGGAAGGAGTTTACTGGATGCGGTCCTTCAACATCGTTAACTGCCTGGCTGAGTTACGGGGTCAATGTAAGAACTTATTCTAGATAGGGAGAAAAACACGGAAAGCAAATGGGTAAAAGATTATATGAGAGCATACAATTACTGGTTTGAGATGCAAATCGCTTTCCACAAGAGTAGAAAAAGCTAGGAGATTTGGTCGACTTAGGATCATTGTGGAAATTCAAAGGTAGACCAAGCAATTTATATAGTTGGCTGCGGTTGGAGAGGGCGGTGTGTGGATTGTAAGGATGAGGGGATGGTCGAGTGAAAAGCTCCTCATCGTTTTTCCCGACTTGAAGATGTTGGAAACGAGAGTCGGAGTCACACACGGGATTCGCACTATCACATTAGATGCTAAAGTTCGCTTCCGCCTTCCTGCTATCGAAGCATCTTCTGATCCAAAGAGCTGTAAGTACAATAACCCGGACGATCGGGCATTTAGCCGTATAGTCCTGCAACCAAACTGCAACGACAACTGTTTTACCTTGCTTTTATTTTTGGCGGTACCTAGCCAGATTTTGCTTTTGGCGCGGGGATCGAAACGAGATGGGTTGTAGATCTGCAAATGCCTACTTAATTCCACGTACACAACTGTATCGTTACTGATCCTAATAGGTTCGCTTCATTTCGCAATAATAGCTTGTTTTCAGGCTGATGCTACTATCTGCATAGTGGAAAACGGCCATCGGTTCGACGTCGGATGGTAAGAGAATTGAAGTTATATTATCTCCAGGGTTTTGTCGAACATTTCTCCTTATCTTTTGGGCGTGGGCGTAGAGTTGGATTGTCTGTCTCTTTGTCAGTGGTTGGCGCTGCTTGGTGAGTTTGTTACTTCATGTAAATTCATTCTGTGCAAACTTACGTTCAATTTAAAGATATTTGTATAATTGACAGTCTTGAGTCTGCCGACAATCAAGACATCGCTTGGCACTTTTTCCCCTGTAAAATGAAGCGGCAAATTATTCCGGGTTGCTTGATTTATAGCGTATTTATAAGATGTGATTGCCATGGTACTGTTTAAGGGATCGCGTGAATTTTCGGCTGACAGCAACGAAAAGACGTTAGCCAGCTGTCATTCCTCGCGCGAATAAATCCATTGATCCCCACTTCGTAATCGCTTAATGGGTAGGCTGACGAGCGGGTTATTTACCAGCAAACAACCCCACAAAGGTGAACATTCTTCGTGTTCGAGGTAGTTTTCGATCTATTAGTCCTCCTCTAGGTTAGCTGTGTGATACATGGCGCTAGCATAAAATCCTTATTTGCTACAAATTTAAATTAGAATAAGTCACTGAGGGTTTTAAAGTACGAATTTGGACACAAAATGACCATCGGCCGTCATCTCGAATTTTTGCGCCTTTGTCATATTTGTTTTTCAAAAAATGCCTCTTAAGTAGTCATTCGTCTAACTATTTGCCATGCTTTACGGGTTTGTATTAGAAAGGCTATGCCGTACAGCAACTAGGGCTCACTACGCCGGAAGGGAGAAGAGCCGGCAACCGTGGTCCTGAGCGCGATGGAACGGCGCAAATCGGGTGTGGCAACGGGCCGGACGACAGCAAATTGCTGTTTACCTTTGAAGTGACCGACTGGCCTGGGATTTGAACTTGTTACTGGTGCGTAACCCACTTGGCCGTTCACTACATTGTGAATTCAACAATAAGTCAAATTGTAAAAGCAATGACGACGAACTGGTGACAGGTGCTTTTTGAACTGAGAGCCGACTTCTTGACAGCTCGTGATTTAACTTCCGTGGAACCCCAGAACGTCTCATTTCGGTCAGGTGTGGGTGTCTATATGCCCCCATACATCTGGAATGACTTGCTGGGGAAGTCTTTGTGATTTCATGATGTTGCTGCGCAAAATTGCGAGAACGAAGGTGAACGCCTAGTTTTCTGTCGGATTGAGAGTCCTGTGATAATCAGTAGATGAACTTGCTAAACCCTTATTCCAAATCAATCACGGGCTGGCGCAAATCATGTGACTGCATGCTCACTTGAATCCTTGGGGGAGAGATGTAAAGGCCATGGCTAGTCTGTTTGATTATCATTGGTCTTTCCCTTTTGGACTGGAGAAATGAGTGCCGTGATACAAAAATGCCCGTAGAGCGTCCTCAATCTGCCGCACTAGCTGAGAGATCGGCAGTTGTCAGCCCGTCAGCTAGACGGCATTTTACTGGAAATCGCGGGTTTCATTCGACCCACTGTCGTCCAACTTCCTCGGTTGGAAGTCCTCAGTTCACCTGGACTCCGTGGGATTGCCGTATCTTATTGATTCACTAACAAATGCGATAAAATAAGTCAAACTTGACACTGAATGGTGTAGAAACAAGCAAGTTTACCATGTTTTTTAGGGGGCTGCGGGTAGGACAGCACCAAGTTATCGCCCATCAGCAGTGGCTACC
>LUCM01006600.1:0-34164 GCA_008360955.1 Fasciolopsis buskii
TTTTGTACTTTGATTTCTAGGTCCCTTAGTCTTTTCGAGACATCAAGGGTTTCGGAACCAGAATCACTAAATATGTTAATAAGCCGGACTGAGTATGTTTTAGTGGGGATCGGGGATTTTGAAGGTTTTCTTAGAATTACGGTGCGGCGCTGACGTCGCTTTGGTTCGGCTGGTGAAGGCATCGTACGGGTTGTATAAATTTAAGGACGTCTGATATGGCTATGAGAGGCTATAAACGTTTGGTAACAGACAACGTGATGGTGTCAAAAACTATGGGAGAGTAAAGGGAAGAAGGTAAATAGACAGGCCAATTGGCAAAATTGTTCTTAAAAGTAGATCGATAGACGAGTAGAATATGTGGTTAGCAGCATAAAGACCTTTAGTATAGGTCAAGGAGGGAGATGAATATGTGACGGTCCAGGCTTGAAGCAAATATAGATAAAAAGGTCAGCGAGGAATGAGGTTAGAGGTTAATAGTCAAAAAAATTAGGAGATATTTCAACGAGGAAAACCGTTCTAATTATGCTAAAAGTACCACAATAACACTCTAATAACACTCTAAATTGCAAAAACAGGACCGTTGTATCAAGACGTGAAGACAGAAAATGCCACCGATGTGTGAGGAGGAACGTGAAGAGTTGTATGCAGAACGTTGAATAGAATATCCAATATTCGTAAACTAATATGAAACGAGGATGGATCTTTTTGCTTCTTTCATGGGTTCAAATTGCTGGCAAAAACAGGAAGAAGAGTAGGCATGAGGGAACTGAGGTGCACATCCCGTGTCGTGAGGAAATTTCAAAGATGGAACCGAATTGTGAGTGGTTTCGTAGACATTCAGTCCTAGTGTGTTATGCGCGTAACATGCAGTCAGTTAGATCTAACGGTCACGTAATGTGGTGGGTAAGATTTGTGTGCTTATAACACGCTGGTGTTTAGAATCGCACTACATGGCTCCTAGTTTCTGACAGACTTGTAGCGGCTGCGGTAGGTTCTCAATGTCGAATTATGTGGGTTAACGTCACCGATATAATTCAACATGGTCTGGAAAATGGGCCACGTTTATTCAATCTGGAACAATATGTACGCTTCATAAACCAATCTGATATGCATGATGGCAGCCATAATCTGTATACTGGACTCCTGGTGCAATTGCACTGTCAATGAATGTAGTGTGACCATCTGTGGAAATTTCGGCTGAGGTCTACGGTGATTGTGGCAATAAAAACAGAGATTGGGCGAAACAAAATGAAAAAACGGTTAAAGTGGTATGCCAAACTTGGCACATCAATCGCAGAATAGTATAGTGATAAGAATCGTCCCGGAAACTTTACGCACCTTTGGAATTAATGGGGTAAAGCCAATTAGAATATCACGAACAACGAAAAATGGGAGAGGAGGAGGAATTAGTGTGCCCTGGCCTTTGACTGAGCTTACAGCGGGGCTGAAATTTCTGCTGAATGGTCAAGATATGATGGATACGTCATGCAGATACTCGGTATGGCCAAAGGTTCTGAGATAAGGGCATTCATTTTGCTTGCCATTCTCAGAACCGCGGTTCGTAAGGAGTAAGTATTTCTGCCTACGTTGAAATTTTGACTGGAATGCCGTTTATCTACTCAGCCAGAGTACGAAGCTGGGTCAAATAGAAGGAGATGGTTGCCGGAGTTTAAAGTGTAAGAGAAAGGAAGCAGATTAGAATACCTATTCGCGTTGTTTTAACTCACTTTTAAAACATTCATCGCGCGGTGGGTTTTGATTTTCAACGATGCAAGTGATACGTACCACCACAAGAACAGTTTGGTGTTTGTGATTGAGGGCAGGTGGCAGACAGAAGGTAAAATGTGTGGGATTACTCATTTTTTGTGCAGTGTTCACTGAATTCCAGATTCGCGTGGACTAATGAGACGAAACCCAACCGGCTGCGGTTGAGGGGATTTTCCCATAAACAGTGAGGTGAGAAACGCCACCTCCAAACCTTCACTAGGCAACTGTGACGTTTGCCAAAACACAGGTATTTAATTCTTACTGTCTCCAGTATACACAACAGAGCTCTCGATTTCACTTTCGTCCAACATTGGGGAGTTGGCGGATGATGTGATCATTTGGGAGACAGAAAAAATATCTGCTAGGCTACAAATGAAGCCAGATCTTGGTCATTTGACTTGAATTTTCCCTTAATCGATGGTAAGTGTGTCAGCATCCAGTTTGCTAGTGGATGTGTCCAGTGGTTTTCTATTAACGCAGGCGCTACTTCACGGGTGGCAAATTGTCAGAAGCAGTCAGGGTTTTGGATTCCCGGCCGCCCATCCTCACCTAGTCACCAAAAATTCCCAAATAAAGCAGTCTTTTGAACCCAAAAATGATCGGGCAGACCTTCTAATGGATTCCACGAGCGGACCTTCTCTGCTAATAGGACAATCGCGTTCGCCTGCTGCCGAAGCACAGCAGCCAAGTAATACGCTGCGGACTCGAGCACTCGGCAATGCATAGATGTACTAAGGCCTGCCGGAAAAAGAGCGCTAGGCCTCTCCCATCCTCTGTATCCGTTTTGCTACATGCCTATGGATTACAACCCCTGGAGGCAAAACGCATCAAAACGACTTATTATTGCCGTTCGACCTTTTTGTGTCAGGCCCTGTCGGCGGTTTTTCATCTTAAGCCAAGCCTCCTATCAAAAAACCAATGGAGAAAACATTAAGGACATCGACTTGCATCTTCCTCAGGGCTGAATTCTTTTCTCCCAAAGTAACCTACCTTTTGAATGACCTACTCAGGGAAGTTGCCAATTTTAAAAGGAAAACCACATTCAGCAGAATCCCTGGCATTAATTTAGGCTTCGTCCTCTAACCTCCCCCATCAGCGACTATCTCTCGGATTCCAGGAAATTTCCCTCTCACGCACCAGAGTACTCCAATGAGCACGGTGTCACGGACAACCATTTCATTTCTTCCGTACGAGCAGGCACCGCTTCCTTACTTTTTATCTCATTTCAGCCATAACTTTTACTGATTGGTAGACTATTCAAGAATTGCGGACGACGGGATTGGCCTTGCACCTACAAGCTACTCAGGGACTTCAAGTGGTCACTCGAGTGGAAAAATTGGACTGGTAAAAGCATTGCTTTCAGCGAAGTGAACTGACTTGATTTGATTTGACTTCGGCATTCCAAGGTCACACGAGCTGGCCGTGTTTTCGAACCAGCCTCAGAGGATGTTTCCCAGTCAAGTCTTGAACCTTTTGTTTTTATTGGGAATATTCGACATTGCCGGAGGTGCAGTTATGCTTGGAGCAGTAATATCCGGGAAGGTATGCAACTAAATAATCAATCCTTCCACTGAGTTAAGGACGATTCATTCTTCTCTAAATTTAGCTTCATGTCCATGAATTCATCATTGCAATTTGAATTCGCCTACCCGGAAGTAAGAGAGAAATTCAAAATTTTCTATACGCAGGAGTACGAGCCATTGAAATTACGGTGTTATTGGGATTCTCCAATAGCTTGGGTTGATACTTTTCACATGCGAGTGGTAAGTCATTAAGCTTATCATTAAGCAAGTGATCGAGGTTTATGTTAAGTTACCGTTCAATATTATACATTGGTGCCATTATGCGTGCCATTTATTGTATACCGGCATAAGAGATTATAATCTCGTTTTACCGATTGGGTATACCCAATAAGCAAAACCGCCCCCAAAACCGACCAGAAATAGTCCCTAAACCGACCTTTTATATATACCTGGAAACCGGCCCCAAACAGGCACTTTGCAACATTCAGTTTGAGGATTGCCTTGCAAAAACGTTCGCAAACACACCGTTAGTCATTTTGCGAAATTTCCTCACAAACAATCCCAATAATGACCGAATAAAATCAAACTATGTCTGAATGCCGTTTAAGGGCGTCTATATTCTTCCTGCATCGATTTGTATACCCAACTGCCTTTTTCTAACACAACGGTCTGCAGGAAACTAAAATAAGTCCAGCGATGATGTCCGGAAATGTATTAAAACAGTAATTCGACAATGCACATCAAATCCTGTGCGGTTGCATGAATTGTCTTAGTCCGTTGACAACTAAGCAGTCAGCTGCGATTCTTGTATATTCAGCTGTGTATAACTGATCATTTATTTGCTTAATACGTGGGTACCTAAGCTAACGATGACGTTACTGATCCATGTAAATTAATCTACTGAAGTTCAAGCAAACAAGACAGAAGCAGCTATCTGACAAATAACAAAGTTGCACCTACAAATGCTAGGCAAACTGCATTATGCAATCATCACATGGTGACAGAGCACGCACTTTACTAATTGGCAATGTCTCACCTAGTCAGACGAATACTGCACACCCACAGCCAACAAAAAAAGCCCCTAAACAGTCCGGGGACATACTCCAAAACAGCGTCAAATCTTTCCAAAATTCATCCTACAAATTGTTTTCAATCTGAGACAATAGGAAATGGCATTATTATTTCACTTTATTGACGGGGTATGTTTATGGTGGCAATATTGACTGATAGTAACAAACGTTATACACGACTGCAGAAATGAGGCCGCGCAGTATAAATATACCAAATAGACAGAGATATACATCGCCAATGGTGTGTTGGATATGTTTACCTAATTTCCTAATGAAGATTACTTTAAAAGCAGTTAGCAGGCGACTCACCGTGGTCACGGAAAACCGAACATCAATACTCCTTGAATTTCTGAGGTCGTCTTGAGCGAATTGCCTGCAGCGTTGGACGCATCGCCTCATCATTTCTCATATTGTTTGCACGGTGGCTTCTGGGTAGGCTATATGGCGAATAACCTCTACAGGCTGGAAGCAACAGCCTTAAACTTACCTATTGCCAACACGCAAAATTTTATGCCAGACAAAGCCGTTTTCCCATGGGCACCTTTCCTATACAGCTGACTCAGGAGGGATGTCGCCATTACCTGAAGCATGACATCCCGAGTCCCATCACCGAATGTTCATGCCCGTATGTTCATGAGAAATTTGGCCTTAAGTGAAACTTATTTCACGGTCGTAATATGGGTTCCGGTTGCCTTCACTGATAAATGCATTTGCAATACCGCTTGACGCATAACAGAAATTACGGATATCACAGGAGCCAATTGTGTTTACAGCAAAAGTTTAATCCCCAAGTATAACTGATTTTTAACTTCTATGTTGTTGCCTCATGCTTGAACCAGAGTTTCTGTGTTGGGAGCTATAAATACATATTGTCACCACATGAAATATGTAACTTACGGGTGTCCTGTGCTGGATCATTTAACCAGAATCTAATTGCGCTGCTAGTTAATGCGGAAACAATTAGTTTCTTCTACTGTCTCGTTATCACTAAAACCAATCGTTGACGCGCAAAACTGTTTTACCCCTCAAAACTTACCGAGATATCTGGCGCCTTGTTCACACATACCACGCTTGCTCCAGTGAAATCTTCACAGCTTAGTTCTGAGTCGGGAATTGTTGTGCTACCGCCTGTTTATTGTAAGCAGTGAGAAGCTTCAGAACCCATCGCATATATCCCTGAACCGTTTTTCATAGTCTGAGGGCTGCGGTGGTTCTACCTTGGTGGGAGGAACTCTCAACGCTTCCTTTCCACGTCTTCATACCGATGTTCTGGAGTGTTGACATGTATAAACGCGACCTGGAGCTATTCACCGACTCATTTCTTGAGCTAATATTTGCAGCAAAATTTCTAGACAGCGAGAGGCTAAACAGAAATCGATATGGTGCATTCTTCATATGGTTACAAAGAAAAATCAGAAACTAAAGTGAAAATGGCAGAGAAAAATAGGTTAGGCAGTGACGTCCAGGTAAACACCTTAAACATGAATTTAACGAGCAAATTTTGTAAGTGAGTAACGAATAAATAATAAAAATAATTTGTAACCATAGACATAGTCCAAATTTTGCATTTATGGTTCAATACATGCCCTAATTTCTATGATAACAGCTCACAAGATACCTTTGAGACAGGTAAAACCTGTTCACGCTGTCAATGAGGGAACCCATTCATTCATGTAATAAAAAAATGACAAAGGCCATGCCTAGAACAGCGTAACTCACAGACCGCGAACAATCACCGCAAGTTTCAAAACTGAATTAACTTCACAATTAGATCTCATTAAAACTGCGTAGTATGACTCGCTATAGCCGTGCAGGCCTCAAGAACTATTTCTTCGTAAATTTTATACACTAGGAATTTTTGTGAACGAAACTCATCAATTGTGGCCTATGCACGTATTTATTCGCAATTTCTAAAATTAACAACTGCGGTGCTCAAGATATGAAATCGATAATATACTTTGTGTGTCGACCTTTGGGGAAAACAAAAACCGGAAATGTTCAGTTTACGACCTTTCCAGTAAAATTACCAAACCACCCTATGATATAATTCCACTTTGAAAAACGATTCCTAGCGTACCGTTTTGGGAGCGTTTTAGCTCCCCTTGTGCTGAATGGGTAGCTAATCACTCTTTAGTAATAAGCAACTAATCAAGCAACGCGCTGTTTTAAACATGGTCCACAAATGGTCCTCCACATTATATTTTACTTTTCCTTATATTCCAAGAAGCTATTATGACAGTGAGCTCAACCGCATGCACTAACTCTGCAGTAAGCAACAACGCCCCCAACAGTCCCAAAACAGTGCTGAAACCAACCCCAGAACCAGGCGCTCTCCTCCATTCGGTGGTCAGTTTGGGTGATGTTTTGCTAAACCGTCTGTAGGCATCCCGTAAAGCCTTTTGCGACAATTTCCCAAAAACGCCCCAGTGGAAGGTTAATTACAGCCTTATTTAAACGCCCATATGTGGAGAATTATCAGGAGCATAACTTAACTCTAAAAGCGAGTTATGGATGCCTAGATTTCCCTTGCGCCTATCTGTATACCCTAGGCCCTTTCCCAAACGAAACGGGCTGCAGCAAAACAAATTAAGACCGAAATTTATATCCGGAAATTTATTACAATATAGAACTGACGGTTTACATCATCTTTTTCTGTGCGCCAGAATAGATTCGTTCAATCTGTTGATAGTTGAGCAATCACTTGCGATTCGTCAATATTCTGAAATGAGAAAACAGTAGACGAACGTTCGCACAAACAAGAAATAGTCAACTCTCCGACAAGTTACAAAACTGCACTTACAACCGCAAGATAAATTACGTACTCCAATCGCCACAGTGATAAGTTACGCTACCAACTAAAGGATAATATCTCACCTCGTCGTTAGAATACTGCATACCGAAGCTTCTGAATTTTTAACTGTACCCATCTTAAAGCCTTGTTCTGCTGTGCTGTAAAAAAGTCTAATCTTTTCTCGAATGTTCGATATGATTGCACGGGTGAGGTCCTGTTGGGTACGACGCCCAAGAAACAATCACGTCAGAAAGTCACACTCTTTAGTCCCCTCCAGAGCATTTTCCCCGTGGGTGTCTTTCACTTTCAGCTGTTCTAGGCAACTTTTAATGTAAATGACTGAAAGACATCACGGATGCAGCCACCATATATCTCACTGCAGACGGCTTGTAATAATTTTGCGTGCAAAGTTACAAAATCATCAAAGTGCACATTACCATCTGTACATAGTAACTGGTACTCTATAATGTTTTGTTCAATCTTTCGAAGCCACCAAATTAATAACAGAAGTACCACAGTCGGGTAAGTTGTTATGAGTCGCACCCAGAAACTAACGCATAATGTTGAAAAGTTCACTTTTAATTTCCTCTGGGGATTCCTAAATAACCACGACAGCACATAAAATGGCAACATGACAGTTTGAATGGTTATTCTTGCTCCATTTTATCACCGATGCCTCAATCGTTTTCCTTGGAACGTGTTAATTGAGGCCAGTGGCGCATAGGACTTCGTTCTTCTTTCTGAATACGTCATTAAAACTAGTGCATTAACTATCGAGAATTCTTGTTCTTGGGGCTAAACAATGCAACTGCGAACCGCACATCGGTTACACCTATCATAGATACTGTGATACGTGGTCTGTTTTATCGTGGCCTTTGTTAGTGCATTGGTTAGGGTGATCGCTAACTGACCGCGTACGCATGTTGTCGAAGTTGTATCTCCTGCGCATGCATTATTCCTAGTTCACGAATTAGCTCATCTAAATGCCCATGAATATTTGACAGCTTTTTAATCCCACAGTAAAATCCATTTGTGAAACTCGGGGACACAGATTAAATCATGGGACCTAAAATAAGCCATAACTCTTGTGATGAATCGCAAAAAAGGAATAAGCTTTTAACGCGAATCTAAACAATTATGGATTGGAGAACGTGTTTCCGTTTCTCACCCAGAGTCTGTCTTAGGCATTCTCCCAATCCAAAATGGATATGATTTCCAATGCCGACCGTCCGCTTGGCTGCTTCGCGTGGCGCACGCAACAATGTTCTTGAATCTTTCGACGACTCTGAATGAATTTGTCGTAACACAGGAAGCAATGAGTTCATATCAGCCATCGACAAATACATTTAGACAACTGCTTGCTGGACCACGAAAACTTGTTGAAATTCCTGGTGCTAAGTCTTATTTTGATTAGATAGGACAAAACCTTAGAAGTAATGCTGCACCCAGGATCTTGACTAAAAAACAGTCTTTTATCAGAGTCTTCTGAGAGTGCCACCCCGATAAAAAGTGCATTTACCTTTGCCTTGTGCTAGCCTGTATAATCAAGATCCATGCACTGTCTGACTAGTATTTCATAATTTTTGTTCCGGAATACCAAACTGTCACTAAAAAGCTAAACAATACCCACTAAGTAAATACTAAATATCCGACGCATCTGCACTACAAGACAGCTGAGGACCTAAAGCATGATCTTGCTCCAAGGATTTCGTAGCGTGTGAGTTGTCCGAAATGTGACCAACTCTAGTCATGTGTCATACGTCTACCGCTAGTTTCCTCTAGCAATGCAGTATCACGAGCATTTTGTTCTGCTCGCAGTTATTTTCTTAATATGTAATCTTAGTACCCTTTTTAATAAGTTTCCGGGTACCATGTCTCGAATGACCACAACCAGCGATAACTCCAGTGAAAATCTTGGCAAAATTAAACCTATTAAGTATCCACAATATAATGAAACCTCATAGTCTGGCTTGGCTTTTGCTATTTGGACTTATAAAATTCATATCACGAACAATTGTCAGGTTACAGTATAATAATGGTGTGCAAAATGTGAGTGTAAAGTAATCTAAGTCAGTTAGATCCAAAATGAATGAACTGTGATAATGTCAAATCATAATGAAAGATAACGCGATGAAAATGGTGATTTGTAAACAGGCTGTATATGGACATTACGCACAAGGCAGCGGAAAAAGATCCATTAAAACAATTTGACTTCCTCAAATATTCCGTCACCTAAGTGAGACATTGACGTTGATTCTAAGTAAAATTGCTATACGCAAAGCTACTCACGGCTAGCGAACAAATATGAGTAAACAATCAAGTTACGGGAAGACCAACGTCAAATTTTGCTGCACGAATTTTCACCTAAAGCAGAGATTTTATTTCGGCGAATTTTACGCACCGGGTCTTGGGATAGGGAGAGATTTTAATGAGCGCGTAAGCTTTCTTCCCCGCAAAAGACAAAAACTGCAGTCTGCTTAGACCCCTGGCCATCTACATTAGTAATGCACCATATCTCTAAGAGCTACAGGCAGTCTTCAATTTCTCAACATGACAAATTAATACCCGAATTTCGGGGCATAGATCTCTGTCTGTTTGTTTTAAATGCAAAGTTATTGTAATATTCTGAACTAATGACAAATAAAAAAATTCCTAATGAATATGCTAGGACTAGTTTGTCTTGCCTTCTGCTTAGGGTGCAGCAGCAGTTAAAAAGAACGGTTATCTTCTCTTCAATATCTCAACCTCTATTCGTCTTTGATTTTGAATTCAAGCAGCATAGCCAAATGTCCGACAGTGACTCAAGCTAGCCCTGCCTTTTTTATTTCCGTTGAAATCATCTGGGACATCTTTGCTTTCCAAAATTTCAAATGCATTCAAAAGAAAACTACTGAGGCGACATAGACGTTTATTTGCTAACCTCATTATTTCCCCTTTTGCTGAGTCCTGTGGAAGTTGTAGATGTGATTATGGCTCTAATTTCTCACCTTCTGGATGCCTTTTGGTGCCAAGACCTAAATTTTTATGCCGATTAAATGCAATTTGCATCTTTAAGAGGCATAATCTCTGCGAATAACCTTTTACAGAACGTCTGTAGAATAATCCGAAAGTCTACAGGCTTATTTTGAAATTTTTTTAAAGACGTCACGGAGTTTGAAGCTTTTGGCGATAGCGTTCATTAACAATGTGCATACTATGTGTAACCATCACCAACCACCTGTTTGTTTCAGTAGATTAACTTCAAGGGTGTCATTGAGAACCCTTGGAGAACTCTGCTGAGGGACATCATCGATGTTGTGACATTAGTCAGTGCTCCATTTTGACAATTAACTGTGACAGTCACCAAATAAATCCTCTCAAATTAAACCATTGGTGACAACCAACGCTGGCGATGAAATGATCAGATACATATTGTTAAAAACCGAAGAACTACGCAATTGGCTAACGTGAACAGCCTCTCTGATGTCACCATATTTTAGATTCCACAACTAAGACAGGTTATTAATGGAAAACTCATTGTATAATTGCCATAAACTACTGGTCTACTTGATGTGAAGCCCAGCAATGAATAAAGTATTATAACTTGCTAAAATTTATCAGCAAAGTGTTACCTGGCACAATGCTATAATGGCTGACGACTCACACAGCAACTTGATTTTTCCAATGATGTGATCGAAAATCTGGGGCAATGAGATTATATCTACCACCATTGTCGAGGAAATTAATAAGATACTTCATTACTTAGCATGAAAAACTGGTGGCAACTGCTAAACTAAGCGTGTATGACAATTCGGAAATTTCTTATGACAATCTTGAAAAATGAAATTTATTCTGCGGTATATTTTGCTTCAACATTACAAAATGTGGAGCTGGTTTGGTGTAAAATAACATCAAAGATCGATTTCACAAAGTCCGCAACAAATTAGTTAATACTATGCCATCTCCTGATATTGAAAGGTATAACAATTTATGCTCAAGAAATATGGTTGATTTTAGCGGCTTCCACGGATTGCTTTGTGATAAATAAATGGAAAGTGTGAGCTATTATTTCCCGAAGAATGGCTTGGATAAACACAAAATCTGCTGGGAAGTTCCAGTAAGCCATTATAAAAGCGTTTGGGGGACCTTAACAACACCATTTTCCAGGTCAGTTTTCACAACCGTTAACACTGAACCAAATTGCTATGGTTTTCATTGCTGCTTCAGGCCGGCTGCATCTAGAAAGAGAACGAGAAACAGTGAAATATGAACCAGAAAATGGTAAACTGGACGAATGTGCAGAAGAGAAATGCCTTTGAATGCAAGAATATTGGTAATCTATTGTCTCTAACCCCCCCCTTGGGAGAATCCTGTGAATTTAAGCCCATCAGTCTAACTGTACCTATATGGGTCAATCCGGTGGATAAAGTTTTCTTACTATTTTACTATTTCATTGACTGACCATCGCGGTCCTTCTCTTGACTACTACCTAATTGAGCAAAAACGTATAAAATACACTGATGCATTTTGTGCCACAAAACATCATGAAATCTGAAAAACTAATTTTCAGACGCGTACAAAGGGTTTTATCAGTCGTGGCTAAGTGCATTGAGCGTCTGTTACCCAGAAAGTCCAAAAGTTTGAAGCCCAGATCAGCCGATTACTTCGGCGATAGTTGGAAACTCGCTGTCGCTACCATCCTTGACTTAATGTGTACTTTTTGGTTTTGTGCTGTTACAAGTTTCAGGATGACGACTGCGAGTCCGCCCCCGTATAATGGGCCTTGGTCGTTGCAGGTCATGCCCATCCTACTGCATTCATGCTTCAAGCTTGACACAAAAAATACACCAAATGTTAAGAAAAAACGATTTCTGAGGACGTTCATAACATACTTCTTTTCCTTAACATTAGACGGAGTATACTTTTATGACCATTCGAGTGCCACCCAGTAGGAATGTGATTGATTCTGGGAAACCCTAAGGTAATATCACTAACTTTTGAACTTAACGACTTTTGACGACAACTGGCAGTAAAGTAAAAATACAAGAAGATGGAATGTGCATTCTCTGTTCATTAGTGCGTCAACATGAAAAGATTAGGTGAAAATATAAATCTGCCTGCTGAAGTGCATCAAAAAACGTTGGCAATGTCCATTAGAAAATTCTCTTGTAAATGGTTAGACCAAACAGATTAAACGAAGAGAATATCCTACTACCTTGTGATGCCTGCGTAATATTGTTTGACCGTGATCTGGGGGACACTAATGCGATTCTCAAAATTACCACCAGGTACTTCAAACGGTATTATGTAAGAATGTTTTGGAGCAGTTAAGTTCCAAAAGAAGTAATACAGTTGATGAAAATTTTAACGGTTAGAAGTGAACCTCGCAATCGACGTCCTTAAACCTTAAAGACGGCTGACATCTCGATGAATGATAGTGGCGAAAAATATCTGGTGGCATTTTGTGGACAGAAACGATTTAAACTGATCTTAAGAGCAAGAGTTCAGGCAATAATTACATCATTTTGTTGAAACAAGATGTTACGTCCTACGTTGGCAACCTTGTAAATGACGAATCCGATGTTTAATTGACTACTAAAATATATTATAGATCATAACTGCTTATAGAATGAACTACTAAGGATAAACTACTCCATAAATGACATAACTTTTAGAATGAAAGTTTTCCATTGTGGCATTTAAACTGTGGTCAGATAGAAAGATGAAACAATTCAAAATTAGAAATTTATTCCACACGGGAACAAATACAATCTCTTTCGTTTTTCAGGCGACAAAAATTGTGCATTTGTGATTGTCACATTTTCATGGAGTATGCCATAGAACAAATGCTCGAATAAACGTAAAACAACCATATGCACAAATTACTCAAATATGTATACATTTGGTATGTGTTAGTAGTAGGAGATAGAATGTTTTCATGAAATAATTCAGAATCTTTTGCCCCGTGCTCGCGTCCGAGTTCGGGCGCGGTCGATATGCACTGCTCATGATTCCTAACAAGGATGAAACAGCTGTACAGTGCTTCCATGGTTTCTTAATGGTCAGTTGAGCCATGATATCACCTGGTGAATTATTTCATCAATACATTCAATCTGGTACTACTAAAAATGTACCAAGTAATCAAGCTCTGTAGGTCATATGCAAAGCGTTCGTCGTAGTTAGGCTAGGTGCAGAGAAGTCATCTATCAGTAGGGGTCGATCGGTGTGAGCTAGCGGACAGTAACCGTGCAAATCAGTGACGGATAAGTGCAACATGATGTGGTGAATTTGAACAAACCGTTCAGAACCTGCCCGGTAGCGTAATGGCTAAGGCGTTCGACTCAGAATCGTTCGTCCTTGTTCGGGTTCGGGTTCGCGTCCCAGTTCGGGCGCGGTCCATATGCACTGCTCATGATTCCTAACAAGGATGAAACAGCTGTACATTTCTTTCATGGCTTCTTAATGGTTAGTTGAACGATGATATCACATGGTGAATTATTTCATGCATACATTTATTACGCAATTTTATAGGTATTCTGTTTAAATGAAATTAATTTTTGGTAAGTCTAGTGTGATGCAACATTTCGATCTTGTAAATCACAGTAGAGATCATTTTGTAGGTCCTCTGCCTCACCTTTTATTTCTTCTGATCAAAATAAGTTGTTTCTTATAAGCTACTCGTTTTGATGCTTCTTTTCTCAAAACCATAACTACTATTGAGTTTCGCTTCTCACTGTGTCGCAAAAAATACTGCAGCCAATCTTTAGTTTCCTATCTGCGCAATGAAATGGACTAATTGGTCCGTTACTTCCCTCATGACTAGAACCCAATGGATGGGTTGGGAATCTGATTCGAACTTCGAAATACTGAGCAAACGCAGAGAAGACGTAAATTAATAATTCGTTCATTTGTAATTGTGGTGCGAAGGTGCCTGATAGTTGTTTTTTAGGGATATATTTTCCATTTATCGTAAGAAGATGGACCACCATACATGAAAATCTTCACTAAACATGACTGACCCCAAATGGTTTATCAATCCTAGTCCCGGCTGGTTTTACAGCATATAGTAGTTCGTTGGCCCGGTGAAACGTATTACGTTAATGGGAGATGTAAGGATGCTAGGGTGCAAATTAAATGTAGGTACTTATTGCCAATAAAGGTTTACCCATTTTAGAGAGTTACACTTGGTGTAATTTTAAATAAGCGAAAACAGAAGAAACAAGGTAAGGCCACTTGTTATTGACAAAGATTGCGTAACGCAGGTGACCTTCAGTCTATACTGTAAGGAAGCTTGACGGGAATCAAACCACTTTTTACTCTATTGCGAAGGTAACAGTTGTTTGATTCGTTACGAAAATCCTTCACTACCTCTTATAATTCGAAATTTAACTTTCAGTTGAATAATTTTCCTTCGAGTTGGAATGGAAATCGATCAGAGCCAGTTATAAGAACACGGTGTGCGGTTTTGGAGGAATCAACAGAATCGTCTCACGGATCACAAATTCCTTAATTATTTACATTGTACCCGTTGGTGACCTGAGTAGTAGGCTACGGAAATGTTGGTGTCTTGCATATTGTTGTTCTCCTAACCAAGCTTATGGTGATTTTTTGTTACAGTGACAGACAATCTTCCGTATTCGAGTAAACTAAAACCCTAGAGCAAATGAGAAATTTATAGACACATGACTAAAGCAGTTAGGGTTGAAATATACAGATGTAGCTAAGACTTTTGACTATATCAGATAAACTGCAAAAGTCTTCAGATTAACAAATACATTATTCTTGTGATTGCACCGTAAAACGAACTAACTGCGAAACTTTTTGGCACAATAATGAGCTCATATAGCAGTAAGAACATGCAATTGTGCCTACTTATAATGCTCCAAGTATCGGCAAAATTTGTCAGAAATTAAGTTTAGATTACCGTAAGTAGATCGTAGTTAAAAGCTTTCGGTCATTTTGCCTGTAGTCTTTTCAACACACAAAATGGCAATGAACTTCCCTTGCTATTGTTACGATTTTCCAAGGACTGACTGACTGAGAACAATGATATTCGTGCCTCCCGTTGGTGTGAAAGGGAATAAAAATGACTAGGCCTGGCATAGGTAAGATTAGGTATCTGCTATCTGTCAAAACAGAAGAATGGCCGGATGTCCATGTCTGTGAAGGCTAACACAGTATAAGTTCGTCAATGTAAAAACCTAGTGAATAGGATTAATAATAGGCAAAACCACGTCTTTCATTTGCATTTAGTGAAAAAATACAGTTGAGTCACATTTTTGGCCGCACACTTTGCACGCCCATTTTTTGCTTCCTAACTCATTTTGCTCAGAGAATAAATCATCGAAGATTTCAGGGATGAACATTTTTGCATTTCTCAATATTAGGTGATTCAAATAAACCCATCTCAATCAAGACCTATCTACTGAATTATATAATGTACCTCAGTTTTTTGCCAGACAAGAGGCTTAACTTTCTCGTCTGAGTATATTTTAAATGGAGACTAGATTACAGTATTTTTACTCCGCTTGAGGCTTGATTCATAGCTATTAACACCTCACCGTTTGAAGTTTTGCTATTCGATTGCCTTTACCACTCGTCCATTACAATACCGGTGATTTTAATCACGCTAATTCAATACAGTTCAATCCTCTTTTGATACATCTGCTACGCTATTCAGCTTCCGGTTGAACGGATTAAAGTTTCTTAGGAATCATTGAAAAACGTATGATTAACAATTACAATCCTTTACATCCAAGGAAAACACAGAAGAAAATAATCATCCTGTGGTGGTTTAGGACCCATGTAAAATATTTAATGTCCTTTATCGCTAATATCGTCGGCTTTATGTCAGTGATTGCTGAGCAACGGCTTTAGAGTTTCGTAAACTGTTATTTTTGCTATTCAGTTGGACTGGATTTGTAACTGGTTTGCATTACCTTCGAGATTGAGTCAATATCTTTGATAACATGGCAGCCATGCGTATTGTTTGGAAGATTCTCAACATTCCAGCATTCTGCGGTGAAGGGGGAGCAGGGGAAACGACAGTAGAGTGATGCAAAAAATTCATGGAAAATTAGTGAGCATAAAGTAACTTTGCGCACCGCATTTTTTCAGTTGTAGTAATGACTGTTCGTTCGATTCTTTTACTATCTTGACTCTGGTCACTGGCAATCAAAAGCGCTCAATATGGCTTCCTGACCGGAAGCTTTCTGATATCCGTTGTGGATAACCCTCTCGACGATTCCCTCAATTTATCGTCCATGAAGAACAAACTACATCAGGCGCAAGCAATAAGTTAATGGTAGGAAGTACTCGTCTGTCGTCGGCTTCTCTACCCCGCTTGGACCATCCCGACCGTATCCATGTTGATGTTGTCTGCCGATAGATTTTCCCTAATTTTACAAATTGGGCGAACTACTTACGCTATAAAAGTTTATAATGACGATTCTTGGGAGGTTTGCATGTGTAGCTGCACATTAATTCGAAATTTATTCCACGCTCATGTCAAAACTATGAGCCTTTATTTAAACCTCGTCGAAAATCGCCACTGTATCGGTGCGCTGAAAGTTCATTCCGATAGGTGTGAAACGTGATATACCTGGCGAACTGCGAAGTGAAATTTGAAAAGTACACCTGGTCATGTGATCAATTACACAGGGTCAGATCTTCTGAAAAGATGGCTTGCATTCATGTGATTTCGAAATAAGATACTAATTGGTATAACTAGATCAAGCTCACTTTAGATTCCGTTACTGCATCATCATCTGGGAAACGAGTACCATTCCAAGTCAATGAAAATAATTGGCAGCCCCCGATAGTGATACATGTTTTTTTTTCCTTTTCATTGGGCTTTGTTCTACCTGATTTTGTTTCAGTAATACAGGTGATTTTTAAAACTGAAAAAGCTATGTGACAAATTAATCGTAATTTTCCTTAGGATGACGATAAGGTGTCAGAACCCCAACCGAGTCCTTTGCACTTTTGTCCTAATGTTCAAAAACATTTGAGATCAGCATTTTAAGAGGAAGCTTTACAGGACGCTCCACATTATTTGAAGTAGATGTTGCTTTTAGTTTGCTATCTGTCTTCCAATTCAGCCATGTCCCAAAAAACAGGCGATTCTCAAACGGCTCTCGTTTGGGCAAATTATTCATTTGGATCCTTCCATGAATCAGTGGTGCCAGAAGATACCCTTATCAACAGAAATTCTCAGGGAGTTGCAGACGCTTCAGGTTGAACTCCGGAGGAATGACTGGTTAACCTTGATCTCATCAATGATTGCCAAACTGAGCGGGGCAATTCGTGATGCTCAGGACTGGTTGAACCCCTTGGTTTCTCTAATCACCCCAAACACAATCGGTTTGTTTTGATTTCACATCAGTGAAGAATTTTTAGCGAATGTGGTTTCTATCAGTCACAATGGAAAAAGACTAGCCATTATTATGTTTCCATTTTTTTCACTTTTCCAATAGGCTTCGTACTTTTAGAATGACTTTGACCTAACAACAAAATAATGAATAGGATGCTGATTTGCAGCCACAGAGGAACTAAACACCATACCGCGCGAACTAATTTGACGGGATAAACATGTTGAAATCCAGTGGCACAGTGTTGGGGAGGATTCATGTGCAAAATCATCAGACCGAAGGTTAGATTCACTTAGACGAGTGGGAGACTTCACGTGCAGTCTCTCGTTGCATAACAGAACGGGAATATTCTATGGCCGATCAAGTCTGGTAGTTTCCAAATGACTGCTCATTTATATCGCGTTCTGATAATGCAAACTCGAAATGCAAATACAATTTCATCATAAAGGCTCAAAAACGGGACACCTGCAAAATCCCAAAAGACCTAAAGACTAATCTTTTGGTGTTTGTTCCTTGCTTTAGCTTCGGAACAGTCATCTCGGAACCGAGACCATATTTGCAGTATATCTGATTGCAAAAAGCATAGTTCCTCCCATTTCCCGTACTTTGCATCTATTTTGCAGATTTCCATTTGTGACGTAAAGCAAACCACCACAAGTTTATTAAGAACCTAATATCGTGGTTCACTATAAAAGACAAATTATCCAACAGATCATCGTAAATGACTTTATGGCACAGTTTTGGCGTTTTCGTTACCTCTGGTTTCTGCCTAACCAGTGTTTTCTTTTGGTTGTCGTCAACCTGCGTTAACTCTTTTTATTGACAAGCGTCTCTGAGACTGAAATAATCAGGACGGAACAGAGTGGATCGCTGTGGATGCCAGCATGCACCCAGAATACTAACATGGGAAATTCTAATAGATTTACGTGTCTGAAGCGTGATTTTCTCTTGGCAGCAGGGAAGTAATAAAGCGTGACGAACATTCACAGTCGTGTCTCGATTTACAACTTTTAATATTAAATGCGCAAACTAAACAAACAACACTTCCAAAATGTAATTTCACTTGTCGCCTATTTTCCCATGGGAATAACCTTTGACACGAATAGATGAAGTAACTCTTAAAATAAACTGTTTTCATTGGCAGCTTAGATGTGTTGTGGCACAACCGTCGATGCAACACTTACTAACTGGGATTGTTCAGTTTATCATCAATTCTAGATTGGTGGCATAGAATGAGGAAGACTACTTTGTCTGCGATAGGCAAATTATCGGCAATCCCGTCAGTATGGTCAACAGGTGATAAACACTTTTTGGCAAGGCAATACCGAAAGCCAATTGTTTATCACTCACTGACTCCGCCAGACCGAGGTTGACAACAAGAGGAAATCCAAAAGCGTTCTCAGGTGAAAAGTGCAATGGAATATAACAGACCATCCGTTCGACACATGTATCAAAAATGGCGTAGCAGAATTGCTTGGACATTCCAGTCATAAATCTCACAGTTCGTGCGTTGGTTTTCTGGAGTCATTCGAATCATTACATTTGGCTTTCTGAATGCTTATTAGTAGGAAAACTACCCTTTCAAGTTTATCACTGCTAGAAATGTTTGTTTGTGATTTCGCAACTTTTAAAAATGCCACGATGCTGCAGCTTGCGACGAATATAGCCAAGAAAGGCGTTGCCATTCAGGAGATTACGCATTATCAGATGACAAATTGCTATGGTAAGTAAATTCAGATAAATGGTGGTTTGTCATTTATTAAACGTTACCAGAAATCCATTAGAACTATGAAATTCGGAGAGTTTTGATCAAAAGTGAGGCCTCAGATCATCTGATCCTTAGCTAATTAAAAAACTAGTATCGAAGCAG
Organism: Fasciolopsis buskii; assembly: GCA_008360955.1. Taxonomy (NCBI): domain Eukaryota; kingdom Metazoa; phylum Platyhelminthes; class Trematoda; order Plagiorchiida; family Fasciolidae; genus Fasciolopsis; species Fasciolopsis buskii. Next base: position 19,371 of record LUCM01006600.1, read on the forward strand.
TTAAAGTAAAGCTTACAAACTGGCAAATTTTTCAAAATCTCTGGGTCGGGCACTTAGAAAAAATTAGTCATTGCTGGAAAAGCATATTAAGTTATTGATTTTGTTGGGTCAACTTTATGTCTGCTATGGATTATACACTTCCGAAATTCTTTTTTGGACGAATAGCTTGAAGGAAACGATGTGTATTGACAAAAAGGTTTCAAACTGGTTGAACCGGACACTGAATTCTGTTATAATCATGATATCAGGAGAGCGGAAGTCATTTGCCGGTTTTCATAACGTATTTGAATTTGCATACACCCTTGAACTGTGAGCGAAATTTGAAGACGCTTATTAACTCGATTCAGCATTTCTCATTACTGTTTATGATAAAAATGGTCTGGATGACAACTTTTCTCCAAAGGAGCAAAGCAAAGTATGCTCCACGTTGTTATGATTATCTTTTCGAAATGATCTGATATCACTTTGATATTGGAAGCGGTCGTCTGCAAATAAGTCGAAAAATAAGGATTCCAAAATTATTTACTGATCTCCTGAGCCACTTTTAACTCGGACCGGATGACTATCAACAAACAAACATTAATCCACAGAGATGGGAGATAGAAAACCTTTCTGGGACAAAGTGGAGAGACTTTATTCAGATAGACAAATTCGTGTTGTTGGTCATCTGTTCTGACATTTTTGTCGCACTCCATCGGACTATATTCGGTTTTAGGCCAATCCGCGTTGCACGATTTTTGACTTCCTCGATTCGCCGTGGCTTCTTCGGTTACTTTGTAAGAAGTCACCTTTATGGTGCCTCCATCGTGAATGTTCGACCGAATAATTCCTGTGTTCCAGGAATTTGATGTGAAGTATACTTATCTGCGATGTCTGCTGACAAGATATTTCACTTCCTCAGTGGAATTGTTGTAAGTGTGCAATAGCTTAGTAAAGTGGAAATAAGGAGGACAAGTTTGGTTGTGAACGAATTTCACTGAGACCATCTCTGCAAAGTAATTTCTGTATCCTGACACCATCATTTTTTCCTGTTTACAATTTACCTCAGCGGTTGCTTCACAAGATAACGGAACGAAAGGTGAATTTTCGAAAGCGCGTATATCCAAAGGACTCGAACTACCTGAAGTTGTGCAAATGGCATGGATGAATCGTATGGAAAAGATAAATCTAGAAACAGTGCCGGAAGTGACAAATTGGATTTATTGCAAATCCCCTGTGATTGATTTGCAATTTTCACGGGCAGTTTGGTGGTTTTTTGTTCTCGAAAGGTGCAAAGAAGAGCTGGGAACGGTAAGTAGCTAGTTTTGTGAACGTTTTTCATGAACGATACCAAACACGTGTGACGTTATATACATATATATTCTAATAAATGATTTCAAAAGTATCTTTTGGCATGTTACTTCACTTACCCTTCTAGACACCCTCTCCAGTGGTGTTACGCACGTCGGCCCTCAGTGGACTAGAAGCGGCTTACAAAATCGTCCTTCGAAATGGGCCACATGGTGATTTGATGAGAGAACAGTTGTCAGCCGAGAAGTTCGGTAAGTTTGTTTGTAAATCTTTGCTAGACTATCGTATGTCGCATAAGCGTGTCACGAAGAACACAGTCGTAAGGTCAAAACATAAATTATTCCCAGGAACTGACGACGGTTTTTATGGTGCTGCTCTATCTCATTGTGAGGTGCGTGTTGGAGAAAGTTTGACCTGAGAGAAGACAACGAAAACCGAATATCTATGGTTAGCAGGTTACTGTCAATTGACGCATCATGAAAAAACTGTGCGGAATATGAGGTTAGTGTCTGAGTTAGTCAAACCTACATCGATTTTATATTCCGGGGGAATTCGCGAAACAACTGTATTTATTTATCTTTTACGCAAACAGTATACCATTAGCAAACGAAAATAATACTGGACACGGATGGAATCCATTACTTAGAGTTTGTTACACATTTTTCAGTTGTCCCAGGTGTCTTAAAGTGATGGGCTAACTACTGCAATCTACGGTTTCTCATCGATCAAAGTACGGCCTATCCGATTGATCTAGAAAATATTTCTCTATCAAGGTGCCTGACCCCGAACCTACCGTCGGTGACTCGTTTCGCAACAAGAGGGGGAAAAATAAAGGCATTGACCAACTTTAGAAAGTTGCCGACCGGTACGTGGGTTCATATGCCCTCTGGCCACTCTATATTAGGGGAGCAATACTATCCAGATTTTCCGCGGACTTCAGCACCGAAGTTTGACTTCTAGGCTCCCTGTAGAATACAATCACTAGAATGAAGATAAAATATTACGATTCATTTAAATGTCTGGTCATACTCACCATGCTGGAGTCCCATCAACAGATTAACGTTCTATTTTGTAGCGAGTGCGCTTGACGCGATAAATCACACGTAGTCTTTGCCATGGCCGCTGCTTCTCCACAAGCTGCTATTCAGTAAGCTAAAGTTTATCTTATGCCTCGCTTACTGTTGGTTCGGCGAGCATTCTGTTAGCTGTAACCTTAGGAGACACCAGTTAGCAAACACCCCAAGGAGTGTCCTCGACAACATTTCCACACAAATCCACAGCAAGCTTCCTACCTAAGAATGATTTATGACTGTCTTTAACGTTCTTTCTTATAATCCGCCGATCAGAAAGAAATGAAGCGCTTGTCCGAGGGCCTAAGGTATTGCCAGACTCGACACAATCTTAAAAAGGACTAAGATAAAGTTCTCAACTGCTGCAAACTAAATGATAAGGGTATTTAATGCACAGTGCGGTACTCAAAGGTTTTCTTCCAGTTAACAAAGCTTCTGAGATTCGTGGCCTGTCGAGGTCAAAAAGGGACAAGTCGAAATCTGTTTTTACAATTCAGTTGCCTTTGACCTGCACTTCTGTCCTGCCGCAAACCATATCGGGAGAAGAGTGGATAAACTGAAGCAAAACAGTTGGGAAAACGGAGGCTACCTTTATAAGTTGACTTTAAACACACGGTTAACACCGATTATGGTAATGATTTCTATTTTATCCAAAAATTTCCCTTTCATACGATCAGTACCATTGGCTGGAATTCAACTTTTTGCTTACCTCTTAGTGGAAATGCGCTCTACAGCGTAAATGTTTACAAACAGTCTTCTTCTGACAAACAAACTGGACGGTAGGATACTTTCTGACTGGCACAATTTTTCCTCATTGCTGGTTGATCTTAATATCACGGATTTTCTTAGCAAAATTTTGCTTGGTTTCTTTTTCGAAAGTCATGATCCAGTTTTATGAAGAGAAAGTTGATCGATCGAATCCAAGCAGACAAAGATGCTATTTCGTGTTATCCTGTTTCCAAATATCTTGATCGTTTTCACAGGCAATTTGGAAATGGATCTGGTTTTCCTGGCTTTTGTCAGTACACTCCAAGTCTTTGCAGTTATCATCACATGTAAGTGGATCAGTATTTTGTTACCTGACTGCTAAAGAGTTGTGGTTATAATTATGTAATGTCTGATATTTCAAGATATATTTATATAACATTTAGTTCGTTTGGGCGGATAAAAAGTTAACGAGTAGCTAACACGACAGCTGATACCCGGAGTGAGCAGTCCGACAGTAGAAACAGGTACTATCTTTGTTTCTGCAAATGAGCTGAACTTTTATTGTCTTTTTTGTTTCGCTAATTGCAATAAGAAAACATTTGTCATTTTTTCTGAGCTATTTTTCTTTCAAAAGACCAACTTTATCCGCAAAACTTGATACGCCAAATCATAAGACATTTCGTGAATTGGGACCGTTATTGTGATTAGTTTAGTTCGCCTGTATGTGAGCATGTAGGAATCCATCCTGTTACTCGACTTGGACACATACATTCCTTCTTCCGCACCTCATCGGTAACCAATCTAGACAAGCTTTTCAAATCCCACCAATTACATCCGACCGTTCTTTTGTGGCTCTTCTCGATCACAATGCGCTCTGCAACTCAGATCTTTCGCTGTGTGATTGGCTTCTATTTTGCGGCGACGGGGATCAGAAATCTGGCATTTGAAATTCTAAGTAAGTTTCTTTAGTTATCGTGCTTATTTGTATTTTTATTGTGGAAGAAACTTGTTCTGACCGAATAAATTGCAAAGGTTCTGCTAACCTATTTGTTACGTTTATAACTAAGAAGAAGTGCCAGCCAGTATAAAATAGGACTTGGTAGGTATGCAAGAAGATTCCCATTGCATTAGCCTTCTTTGGAACAAAAAAGATTGCGACCAGTACACAGAGGGTTGCACCTCTAACGGCACCCCTCTGGATATGAGATGTCTATAATGTTTTACTAAATTACCAGACCCTTCGAGCCAGAGGACGATTATCACTTGTGGTGAGTTGACTGGCAAAACTACACGCAGTGTAGGTAAGTTATTTTTACCCATCTAGAATCTGAAAGTTGTTTTCATTTCCATCAGGCTTCCTATATTTTGCCGTCATTTTTGGCAAATTTCGCAAGCAAACCGAGGTTAACAAAACATGTTTAGGATTAGGAGAATTTTTCACTAACTGGGCAACCAGATGAATTGGTCACTTCGTAATTTTCATAATTACCGACTCCGTAATTCAGTAGAATGCAATTCTGCTGTTTCAGAGACCAGCGTTTTTAGCGCATTCGTTAAGAGATTATTTGATCCCCTAGCTGAGTGTACGAAAATTTGAACTAAACCAGTGGGGAGTTATACTTACAGTGATTCGTGCACAGATCTTCTAGAGAAATTCAGACTGATAACAGGATACTTAATTAGATTGGACAGTCGCAATTGTCTGACTAGCACGTTAGTGTAACGTAATTTAGGGATAGTATATTCTCGTTGAACTTCATATTCTCTTGACTTAACTTGCCTTTCAAGATGGAGTTGTATTATTTGTCCATGTTTTGTTTTTACACCAATACAGTTGCTTTTTTCCTATTTCTACAGTTCAGCTTTTATACAGCACATCCACAAGTGCTCTGTTTGCAAGTCTGTTGTTGTTGAGCAGTGGCTACACGATTGTCCATCGTGTTCTGTCACGAACAGTTTTTATCACACTGTACACCTTTCTGGGTGCCTACATACTGGCCAACTTCGCGACACAAATTGCCGTCGTTATAGTAAGTATTTTTTGCGTCTTCATAATGATTTATCAGCAAACCTAATTGACATTTGCAATCTCAACCACAAGGAAGGCATCGTTAGGCTCCCTCTTTTGATCCAAATCAAAAAACTCATAAGAGGCTACTCGTTGTTCTTGATGGACATTCAACCCACCAAGAAACTGTGAAAGCGATGTACACTCTCTTCATCCTCATTTGAAATTACCAATCGTGAGCAGGTACACAGTAGGCCCAATCGGGGTACAAAGACGAAACGAAAGGTTGTAAACTAAACATCATGTTTTCCCTTTGAGGTCACTTACAAAGCTCCAGTTCATAGTATTATCTATTGCGAAGATGGGTGGTTTCTTTGTGGACGACCTCAAAATGACTAATGCTATAAACGCGTTCTACACACCTTGACTTTTAACTTGAAAATAGACATTGATTTTATTCTTCTAACTTTCGAAATGCACTTTATCGTCCTTAGCAGGAAAACGTCCATGCAACATACTTAAAATGAGAACAACTGGGCTGTTGATTTGCCGTGCACTGTCACCAATTGGATTTTACGTTTTGTATTCCTCGAGCAAGGATAACTTTGCAGTTATGGATCTGTGACAAAGCAAAATGCCACAGAGTCATCGCGAGGTATTTCACAGCCAAAAGCTATTTCTACTGCTGAATAAAATTTGGTACTTATCGTCTCATTAAGTAATTCGCTCGGCAGCACTTACGTTGACGAGAATGGGTTATCTTTGTTCAGCGGTTTTCTTTTGCCAGCCCTCGCGACCACACTCTGTAGGTTGCTTTTAACTGTGGAAATCCATTCTTCGATCACGCTTCTTGAGAAATTCGATCACATTTTAAAAGCTAACATTTTACTCTTATTTATTCGTTATTTAAAACGAGGGAGTAACCTGAACTGTTCTTATTTCGATCAATTCGGAGCAAACTGGATATCATTCTTTACCGGGATCAGTTCGCCATTCTCTTTTTGAGTATCCTTTTTGTTTGAACGAACGTTGTTGAAAAACTTTATCAGTCAGACTAAATGTGGCCAAATCGGATGGTTGAAGAATATTCCCACTTGATAGGGAGATTTAAATTAGCCACTTTCTCCAATTTATTTGAATGAGACAAGAACAAATAATACCGGAATCGATGTTGGTTCTTCGGTTTGGTTTCACTGGTAATTGCCCATACATGCACTCGTGATTTATTGGCTTAGTCTATCTAGGATGCTGTTTAGGTGCTCGTAGACTACTTTGCGATTTGGCAACTCAGATTGGATTGCAACATAGTGGCGATTAGTGTTCCTTTCGATTCCAATGCGAGTAGTTTCGGATAACAAAATCTGATGTAAGTTTGTGTAAATTGTCTATTCGTCAGCTAGGATGAATACCTTGAAACGTCTGGAGTGGTTGTCATGGTAATAGAAATCTGTTTAAGAATTCATTTAGCTAGGGAAAATCCGGTTGAAATTTGCCTCAGATTTTCACCTTGAAAGTGCAGCAGTTTTGTTTATTGAGATTAGCTAGCTATAAAAAGACTCTAACCTGCTTGGATAGAGTTTTACTAGTGGATAAGTGACAGCTGGTGAACCTCGTGCGTAGCTTATCGCGATACCCGGTTTCTATTCAATGGAATTACTCGTTTTATCACAGACCGCCAAAAAACAGTGTGGGTATGTGCACGCGTAATATATCAGAATCTCGCATGCTTATCAATTGAAATTACATTGTCCAACTCGTGTTTGCCTTTGGACTCAAATACGTTCATGAAGAATTTTTGCTTCTCTTCTGGTCCCTGATCATAAGTGAAAGGTAAATTAATGGCCAGAAGCCTGTAGAACACAATCGAAAGAGTTTAAGCTGCTGCTCATATCACGTCTAAATCCGGAAATGGGAAATGGAATGAATGAGGGAAGGCCAATTTCTTTTGTCTACGAAACGTATCAGCAATGAGATGACTGGAGAGGTTTACGGTTGTCCTATAAAGTAAAATAGATAAGCCTTGGTCTCAGTTTGAAAATCGACCAAAGTTTGGATTGTAAGTCGTTTACTAGATCTCAAAGGTTTGCCACTCCGTTCCGGTTTCAAAACACTATGGCTCACGTCTCGCTGCACTTATCCTCTCTGGACTTTTGCCAACGGCTCAAAGCCTTCCCACGAGTTACTCTAGAATAACAGTAACAAGAAAACAAACCTGTAAAGTACTAAAACAACTTTTCCGTATTTTAACATCCAATGGTTTACTATTTCATGTATTCGAGTTGTGTTTGTTTTGTAAGCAAATAAGTTGACTACATGTTTATCTTCATTCCTAAATGTATATTTAGTAGTTAGTCTGCCAAGAATGAATCATATGGTTCCTTCCTTTTGAATTTATTCTTGTCTGAAAGGTGGAATGGTGGATATGTGTTATCTCAAACTCATCGGGCTTCATGGGCCACGATCAAGTAGTCAAAGTTGCACTATTTGTATACGAAATTCGCTGATTGCAATCCATTCCGTGCCGGCCACTCCCTTACATAATAGGGTTGACTGCGAACTCGTTTTATAGGAATATTGTAGTCTGTTGTGTGAAAAACGAAAGGTGTGAAATGTAAAAGAAAAACAATTAATTCAACAAAGACATTACCAGCCTTCAAAAGACTGGGTGATCATGTCATCACTTCGGGCACCAGGTGCTAAAGCCAATCGTTTACCATGGTGGTGCCCGTTGTGTCTGCTGATAATAATAATAATAACAATAACGATTTGCACATTAATTTGTTTTCCCCGAAATCTCCTATCCCTTATTGTTTATTCCACCAACAATAGTTAAACATATCGGTCACTAGGGTAACCTTAGGACACGTTAGACTTACATTGGGTCAACTAGCAGGTGATAGTCTAATGTCATAGTAACTTGCCCTTTACACTATCAGCCTCGAACCAGCACAAATGCCGGCACCGTAAACAGAGCATCCACTTCCCGCAAGCAAATGCTAATTCAGAATGGTCACCATAGCACGTTGTCATGTGCATCGAATGGCAATGTTCTTACAAGACCTCGATCGTTGAAAAATGAAAATCCATCTCGCTACATGCGATTCATGGACATCAGTGCGACCACTGGTTTCTGAGTTTTGGGCTGGTTCGCCGGAAATCCTCTTTCACCTTCTTAGGTCGGCATGGGTAGCCAACGTATATCACAACACTTTAATGGACAAAATGTCCGTCCGAAGGAGGTTGTGTAAACTAATCAGAGAGGGAGAGAGAGATTATTTAAAGGTCTTTCCTCTAAATTCAATCTGTGCAAAATGGAGACTACGGTAGTGACTATGAGCCCAAGTAATGATTAACGAAGTTATTAGAGGGCAGAAAAAAGAATTCCGAGTACAGATATACCATAGTAATAAAAATAATAGCAATGATTGAAATACCCATAATACTTAGGAACTAACATGTAGGTGTAAGTTAAAGTCCATGGAACCTGTAAGCACAACGGTCGAGGCAGTGCAGCTGGCATTTTCATGCGTACGCCTCTTGCTCTAATTTGAAGTGGCTTTCCCCAGTTTTCTTCACCGGCAAATAAGCTCTTTGCTTAACTACTATTATTCGCTCACATTCAGCTGGTTCAGTTTCCTAAAGATCAATCTTTTGTTGAATTTCTACACAAATAGATGGAATCTCAAGGAGACGTGCTGTCACGTTATCATTCAAAAGCCAGCAATGCCTACGTCACCTTGCAGCTGACAGCTTGGGTCGGTTTCTGTGTCAGTTGCGGATACACACTTTTCTCTTGGTCGCAGAAACGTTTGTTTTTCATCCGATTAGCAACGATTTTCTCTTTTTGGTAAGTCGATAGCTTTATTTATGTTACCTAAAGGATTTCCAGTGGCACAGGGAACAGTCGCGAACTTCATCTAATATTATATATATATATAGTATTAGATGAAGTATGCATTTTTGCCACTAGAATCATGGCGAAATAGGAAAACAGTGGGTGGGAAACATAAAAGCGAAGAACATTTTTTTCTTTAAGGCGAACCACACACGTACAGTTTTTCAGACCTTTTACCGTTAGCTATAAGGCTTCCCAAACGTAGTTAGTGATTCTATCATATACTTCGGATGTAGATGAATTTTGTTACTGTGTCGCAGCAACATCTTTGTGAAAGCAGAATGGAAGATGAGTGAAAAAACGAAGCTGCTATTTAAAATAAATAATGTAGATAGGAATAGATTTCAAGTGTATAAAAACAATGGATTACGGCAAGTTGACGTATTAAGCTGTCCTAGAGCACTCGGGAGCTCAGCCTGGACGTTCATTCAGCTATGAAATAATTAAGCAAGGCGCAACTGGTAAACGAGCATTTCTTCTTCCCCTTGGTCGCAGTTTATTGACAGATAACTGAAACCAGCCACAAGTCCACAGAGTAAATTGGGATGATCAAAACATTTTCACTTGATGGTCCTAGCAACTCTAAAAGTGAATGGGAAGTATTTGAAGCGGCTGCAAATAGACAGAGTGGGTCATAAAAGTTCCCGCATTACTTCGAAATAAGAGAATAGTACCAAGTCGAATTGGCCTCGGAAATCTGATTAGTACGAATATAAAACTAAATGGCATCACCTAATTTAGCAAAAATTTGAGTCCATTTGAAAAGTAATTGTTTTATCTTTCCCCGAGGATCGATACTTGAGATAAAACATAACACAAGTTCAAAATTATAAGTAATCTGAAATGTCAGTCTTAGCCAATTTGGACTGGTAATAAGACCAGTGAATATATGCACATGTATAGCGCAAATATATTCATAGTGCGGGTACTATCAAAATCGTGGCTAGTGAGAAAGTCAATAAAGAAGGAGGAGGATATACGAAGAAACCATTTGGTTCACTGCACGTTTCATCTCTTCATTTCTCCAACTCTATCCATGATTTGTCGTTCAGCCTAATAGTGCCTGGTTTCCGAAACCGAAGTGGAAGCGTAAGCTAGGAGGACCTTACTCAGAGCCATGATCAAGGAATCTGACATACAAACCAGTAGGATGAACTGTTGGCTTCTTGGTTCACTAGGACAGATGACTGGTTAGCTAGTTTATGCGCCCTTCCCATAAAATCAAACGTCTTGGGTCTCTCGCACAGCCCTATAACATGAATAGATGATGAGAATAGATCGATGTGCTTCATGTGCTACTCGCAGTTGCCTTCCAGTCAATGAACTGAATGGAAAGTTCCAGATATTGTTATTCGTCCTCGCATTCTGGTGGTAACAAGGCCAAGAAAAGACTGTGTAGGACGTCCCGGGAAGAAGCTGTTTGGCACACGATCACTTGAAAATATTTAAAAAGGTGATCAGAAACATGACCATGTCGGAGTCTGAGATACTTTTCTCGATCATTCGGAGACATTTGGAAACCAAGCAGATACTCGTCACCCAAGTGAAGGTGCTTTCGTTCTCGTCTGCGAAACCTAATTCATGAAGTTTTATTTAGCAATGATTTACTTAAATAGCAATTAGTAACCTAACTTTGAATCCAAGCACAGGAAAACGAAATGGATCTAAAAGTAGAAACGCAGACGGCATATAAATGATATCCGTATTTCTACCTTCGCAAATTCGGAAATAGGAATCAACGCGTCTCATAGCGCAGCCTATCTGAGACTCTTAGTAAAACGTTGAGAATATGCAGAAATATAAACTATGGTCGCATTTTTCGTTATAATGCCGGCGGTATTTATGAAAATGGTGGAAATGTTGTTAACGAGAAAAGCTGACGAATAAATAGTTCCTAGATTTGGTTATAAAATTTGGACCCGTTTCCCAATGGAGCGGTGATAACAAAACCTCAGTTTGCATTAAAAATGTCGTACTCTAATTTCTTTCATGATCCGCAAATCTGGTTTTGACCCTCATGTTTCACTTCAACGTTGGCGGCTATACTTCAGTCGTGCTCCTAAACACCGAACAGTATCTGCGCACTAAAGCGTGGTATTATTATTAATGCCCCGCCCATTGACAGACGTTGGTCTTTTCCGATTTTCCGCCAAGTAAAACAAGCAAAAATGGAAAATTATTTACAAGTGTTTCGGTAGTTTTACTGTTTATTATATATGTAATTCCAGTTAGATTTTCCCACCTTGAAGACATAAGAAAGTAGTGCTCAGATGGCTACGAGGCAGCAAATTTCCAGGTTTTGATGGATTCTTCAGATGACATGTGGCGCTGAATGAAGTATATTAGTAAGTTGAATATTATAAATGTAGTATGCCGGCAAAACATAAATAGGTTTTGCCATAAAGATTTCATGCAATGCTTCCATTGTGTACTCCAGGAAGAGGTAAAACCAAAGAAGGATCTGGTGACAATATAGACGCAGAGCTGAAGTTGGAAAATGTAACTAATTTCGGCAGATAGCTATACATATATGTATACGTATATAAGTACAAATATATATGCAAAATATATAGCGAGTGACAAAATGTTTTGCAGCTTTGATTGGCTGTTTCAGGGGACTCCTGATCACTTAGTTTTGTGCTTGCATCATATTTAGTTTGTCTTCTCTATGCAGACTATTTTTCTGTTGAACTATAGTGCATATCAGCACAAGTGAACTGCGAGTTCAGAAAAGGAGTCTTATTCAAGATGTTTCTATTAAGCCGTCGCCAAAGAAACTTCAAAGAAAGAACCTTTCAGGAAATCAAAATAGAAATGAATCAAAGTCCAGACAACAAAAAGATAACACTTTTATTATGAAAAACATCTGACATGGTGGATAAACTGTTAAAACCTTAAGGTGTTACAGTAGCTCACAATTTCACAAGGCCAGTAGGAAATAACTAGTTGAAAATATACGGAAGTTTTCCAGTTCGTGAGTAACCACATGGATTCACAGTAACTGCTCTGAAACTATAAGCATGTGGTAACATTTCAGGATCATGTTTTTAAATTAGGAGTTGCAAACATGATGATATGAATGGTAAAAACTGAAAAGAAATCTTGCAAACCGAAGCGAAAAAAAATGTGACCAGTAGCATGCAGAAAGTACACAGCTGTAATCAAAACATCAGTGCTAAACCGGCCCTGGTGTTTCGAACCGAATTACTAGGCGTATTTTTGCCCAATTTTCTTCAATGGCGATCAACAGTGTCCGACAGCTTCCGAAAGAGACACGGTTACTGTTCATTAATTGGATCCTGGTGCTTCCCGAATTCAAAGTTGACCGGAGGACTTGGAGTTTGTGCGTTCAAAGTGGAGTCCAATAGAAAAACAGCCAAAGCTGAAACAACATCAGTCTTACTTTATTAAATTTACCAGCATTATCCGTTTAAGGTAGCGATGTCTCGAATTTTTCAAAATAAAGCTGCTCCTAGACGTCACCTTTAAATCTGCGAATGGAATTATGGTAAATAATAGCGCCCAGAATGAAGTGCTAACGCACCTTGACCAGTGATGATAGATTTGCTACATAAACGGCTTGTCAAGCTGTTAACATACTTCGAAAATATAAGGCAAATTAGTTAACCTGATTTTGTTTTTTATTTTTCCTGCTTTAAGTTTATTTAGATTTACACCACACCGGAAATTCGGTAAATAAGCCATCGAAGATTGATTTACTCTTGCATTCTCGGTTCGCTTCACCAAAAGAATATCCTTCAGCCGAACTGTATTTAGTAGGAAAAGAAATACATTGCATAAGTTTTCGAAGCGTTCTTGGTTATGAATAGAATTTAGACGTTACGTTTGCGAGTGAACTATATTATGCAATACATGTCGATGTTATGCTGCAACCATTACAGGTTCTGGAACGCTCCATTATGGACATTCATCACAATGGGTGTAACCCACAAACGATTTACGGAGAATCTTATTCGTGTTTGGGATGAATTGGTAACCTACGGTGCATATGTCCTCTTGTTGGTAAGCTTCTGTTTATTAGCTAGCCAACAAATAAATCTGGCAACAGATTGATCGGATAGATATATTTCTGATCATAGTTTATTTTGAAAAGTATTCATTTGATGGCAAATTCACGGTAAGAATGTTACCACACATATACTTTAGTGTTTTCAAAAAGCGACAAAATACTGTGTTGCCCTTTCATCGTCTAGTATTATTCTGCGGAAACCCCTGGTGACAACTAATATCAAAGAGTTCTACGAATGGACTAGGTCCACATTTCGTTTTTTAAAGTCTATCCCACCAATGGACCATATTTGGTTAAAACAGTTGTTAATCGGTGCCCCGAGTAATGACAACCATAATTTAAACATTTTGAAACCAAGCAAAATGCTATCCTATCGAAGAGACCTTAACATGTTTTTGCAGTGCTAATTAGTTGTATAACCCTACTGGATCGTCGGGTCTTCCGGTTTCATTCCGGCAAATAGTATAGAACATGATTTCCTGTCATTTGATGGCGATTATCTGCTCCTCAACAGATGAATCACCTCAACAAATGTATCTTATGGCTGAGAAACTAACGAAGTGGTTAAGTTGTTAATTTCCGCACTCTTTTGCTTGAAGTTTCTACAGTGCCATGGCCCACAATTCAGCCAAAACGCACTTATATCGTGATCAACCTAATAAGATAACGTAACCAGTAAATACGCAATCGGATAAGGTGAAATTAATGTTGCCGTCAAAGTATGTATCAATTGGAGTGCTTTGCTTGGCGCTACAAGCTTGTGTCATAGTTTCCAAGCCGAAAGTGTCTATTAGGAAAAAAATCTGTAAACGATAAAAGTCGTTGCGTCACTAGAGCAGGTTGAAGCTGATCGGAAAACCAAGTGTTCGCTGTCATTTAAATACCACATCAAACTTCGTCGGTTCTGTTCTGAAGCTGTAACGGGATGAAATGAATTGAGGCTGTTGGGACATCGAGTGCGAAGAACCTAATTCGCTGTTTCATTTTCGAGTGCTTATCTAAATCACTCGGTACAAATCAGATCAACACCAAGAAAGTCAGGTTGTACTTATGAGTGGAAATATTCAGTTTTTCACACTAGACAGGGCAAAGAACAAACAAACCAACTGATGTTGATGAAAGTTTCCAGTTTTATGATGTACGGCCTTTCAGTTTTGAGGAGCTCATCAAGTAAAGTAATCACTTTCTAAACCATGGAGAATATCGTGCAATTAGGGAATAAACGAGCTTTGAAGTGGCGTGGCTTTGATCATTACCCCGGGCTGACCATATAATTTTCATAGGAACGACATCAAGTGGTAGGTGTAAATTCTTTTGACGCATTTTGAATTACTCACTAAATCCAAAATTCTTTCGTAAACCCACTGTATGTTTTCCTTGATCTGAACGGGCCACTCGACTCAGTTTGTCTTGTAGTTCTCTTGTGCTGATCTTCGGCGAAGATTGCATCAGAAGGCCTAATTTTCCCGTCCAGTCACTGAGTGTCTATGACGATCTTTCCCCGGGATTCCCTCAATTAGTTATGTTTATCAGAGTTGCTACATCTCGATTTTTCAGCTTTTTACTCTAAATAATTAGTGTGAAAGCCTTCTCTTTATGTTAGAACGGTGGTAATGATATTTAGTTAACAGGTTTTTGCCTAACTTAGTATTTTCAAATGATGCGGTACCTTTGAGTGAACATCGAGGTAAGTGACGAGTGATTTTTATTCCTCACAGCGAAAGTGGAGCAAGTATTTGGGATGTCGTACTTAGGCTACCTGAGGAGAAGTCATCTATCAGTAGGGGTCGATC
>LUCM01006601.1:0-14750 GCA_008360955.1 Fasciolopsis buskii
ACCCCAGTTGTCTCTCGCATTATGAAAAGAATAATAAGAAGTAAGTTAACAACTTTCTTATTAGATCATGACCTCATTAATGCCGATCAACATGGTTTTCGTCAAAGTAAATCAAGTTCTGCGTGCATGACTGATTTTCTAAACATAGTGGCGAAGGCTGCCAACAACGGAAAGTCGGTGATTATGGTTTTCTTAGTTATGAAGAGGGATTTTGCTAGCGTATCCCATCGCAAGCTTCTCATAAAAGTCAAGAGCTACGGTATAACAACCCCCCTTCTGGCTTGGTTCTCCTCTTATTCGGCTTCTAGAATGCATGTAGTGAGTGTAAATGGAACACCATCCAAGCCTGGTCCGATTACCAGTGGGGTTATTCAAGGAAGCGTACTAGGTCCACTACTGTTTCTATTGTACATCAAAGACACTTTTCACATCATTTGGCATGGTATTCCTTTTCCGTTTGCAGACGATGTAAAATTGTATACATGTTTCCACCTCGCTACCCCGACACCAACATAGATAATGTAAAAATGATCTACTATCGCTTGATTCATGGTGCGCAGCTTTATCGATGAAATCCTCGACGCACAAAGCAGCATGCTCGCTCACAAATGCCACCTTCCTACAGGAATCTTTGAGATTAACCAAGAAGTCATTCATTCCGCTCAGAAACCTGGGTTTGCATTATTCAAGCACGTTCAACTTCTCAGAACATACCCCGATACAATTTGCAAAAGCTGGGTTGGTGCACAGAACTTTTAGAAACCAGGAAAGCAAGTTGTCAATATATGAAACGCACGTAAGACCCATCCTGGACTACTGTTCCATCGTGTGTTCCAACATGCAACAGAGGGACAAACTCGAGATTGGAAACGTTCAACGAACGTTTACAAAACGAATTCTGGGCTACTCTTCCTCACTAAACTACATGGAACGTTGCTTAAACTACACCCCTATCCCTTATGGCTGCGTTGAGTTCACATCAACCTTTCCTTTCTTCATGGGTTTATTGGTAAAAATGCGTGCATCTCCGCACCCCAAGTAAGAAATAACTTTTCCTATGGCTTGCATCGAGCTCAGTTCTTGGTGTCGTTTCCCATGTCAAGGATAGCACGTAGGAAAAACTTCTTATCAAATATTCCTTCCTGCGGAATAAACTACCCCAATACATGAGAATGACTGCTCCTGCCTGCGTTACTTTTAGAAACAAAATTAGGAAGACAATAATCCTACAAAATTTGCTAGACATTCACGATCCTTACACTTCAATAGAAAGAGCCTATGAATCGGGCCTAGGTTATTGAGTGAATGAAACACTCAAAGTCTTGTCTCACCCCACTCAACAAGGTCTAGCCTTTTTTTATTCCCAGTAGTTTTCACAAGTGCAAATCATTGTAGCTATAGGCAAAAAATCTCCGTCAATGAAACTAGCCAGAGCACATTTTCACCGAAATTTCTGTCTCCTTTAGTGCGTATGCAGCAAGGCATATAAAAAGACATGTATTCATATCACATTCTCACTTACCCCCAAACTAATATTTAGTGTCCCAATCTAAACCCTTTCTTAAGCATGAATTTGACAATTAGATCATTCCAAGCGAGAAGTTTGACATCAAATATCAGCTGGAATACCTCCAGGCTGCCATCTCTCCCTTTTTCCGTTCAGTTCATTTGTTGCGTTTGCACTGCTGTCTCGCTCAAGGGGTCTACCAGCCAGTTTCTGACCGCATCCTCGCACGTCTCAACACCGTGAAAACAAGCTGACCGAAGGCCCAGATCATCTATTCCAGGACGGACAAATACGACCTGCTCCACCGCCGCGATGAAGTGAACATTACTTCTAATTCTCAGGAATCATCAACGTTGCAAGTTTGTCTAGGTGTCGAGGCCGCATGATGTGATCCACAAAACGCCTGCTACTGTTCGAGCGAAAAAAGTCCTAGCAATTGCATAAATTTACTGCTGGAGCTGCCCGCCCGTTACTAGCATGCCCACCAAGTTGACAGCAAATCACCGCCCACACTTAGATCCCTGTTCCAGATGCCGTTACCATCGTCTAACGCGAACATCACCCCAATTTTTCCCTCTGTATCCGTTACTATCACCATACCAGCAATTGCTATCGGCTGAGCCTCCAAACGCAAACAAAAGAGCAAAGAATCCCGTTTTTGTTTCACACTGGCTTATCAGCGTCACACATTATTCAACGCATATCAAATCAATCCCCACTCTTCAATGCCGACGACGTTTCCATTCTTCGATCCGGCTACAGCGGTCCACCACACACCACAAATAACGGACGCCAATTGTGTTAGCCAAAGGTCGCTCTCATCAAGGATAGGTCGGTTCATTTGTCCTACCGCATTTTTCAAAAACGGCGTGTACAATTGCGCGGGACAAGCTACCGACAACACATAAATCAATGCTCCTCAAACACGCGAGCACCGACGACATACCTCGAGCAAGACGCAATATACAGCTATAGCGCGCCGCATGGAACAGCTTGAGCCGCGCAAGCCATACCCAACTCTACCGCTCTGCGATCAGCGACCCATTCGTATACCTATCGGCCGGCATGACCTAACAAAGCTTCGGACAAAAGTAGGTTGAGACCATCTGTCACTGCACCTCAAGTACTTCGGAGACTTTCTATATGACGCTTTAACATTCATGTCCATTTTATAGACCCGTTAAATCCAAATATTGCAGACACCAGGTCCACCGCCAACGTTCAGTTGAACTCTGCGCCTGCCATAAGCATCATAGGTGCGCATAAACACCGTGTTTTTCCTGATATGCCGGGTTTGCCATTTTTTCTTATTTTGTACACAAATGTTTACTTGCTTGTTCAATGTAACTTGCAATACCCCTGTAACATATGGTCATGCAACCAAGCATGCCCCTCAAAGTGACCCAGAAATTTACGAAGATACAAATACGTTCAATTGACTGTAAAACTTGCAACGAGGAAGACTACCCGTGGTAGTCGAAAGTTTGGTACAGTACATCTACCAACGACGTTTTGTTATTAACATTATATCACTCACAATTAAGGCACATTCTATTTTGAAAGTACAGTTATCTTAAACTTCTCACTTCCGTAACTAGAGTTACCCTGCATCAGCACAGTGTTCGTTAATCTCCCCGTGATATCTCTTTGGGTTCGTGGCCGCTTTCGAAAGTGTACCGTCATACAATCTTTTTAACTCATTGCACGGTGATTCAACCTAGTTCAAAAGGGCTTTTAATTTTTCTTTTGGCCACATAGGCCTTAAAATCACCCATATAAAAATGGCTGGCAGGATGAACGGCTTCCTTTAACCTTATAAATTACAGACCAGCGCCAAACGCGTGGCATACTATGAATACACCAACCGTGGCGCTTGGCATATTGGCGAAATGAAAGAGCCCTGGTTGAGGTCAGCTCTAAACAGCGGCCCCAGAGTTGTTCGGATATTTGAATGTCAGCCTGTCGACCGCACACCTTTCATGGTTGTGTAGTGTTTCTCTTTCGAGGGCTGCATAACGCTGGAGTGTACCTTCGGAAGTTGGTTTTTTAAATACCACCGACTTACCGACAACAAGCTTCGTTTGATTTTTGAGAAAATCGACCAACTGAGACTGTGTTTACGTAATACGAGGGAGGTTTGTGCACACTGAACGTCTATCATTCTTGACCACCTCGAAATGGTTTGGGATTGGCGCCCCACTAACTCAAAGCCCATTTCGATTGCATGCAAAAACATACATAGTGTACACAAACAAGTTTGGTTATTGATCTTTCTTGGAATTCCACACGCAGTCTATTTTATGAAGGGTGTTTGTTTAGATCTGAGTAAGGTGGAGTCCTGGTATCTGCATCCAAAATGGATGCGACATGGTTCACTTAAACAAAGAACTCGGACAGAAATCGGCTACGTAACCAGAAAATATGGCGACGCAGATATTCATCATCAATTGACTGGCTGCTCATCACCACACAACCGGGAACTTCTACGGTCTTTCGAACGCCTATATTTCAACGCGTGTGAGTTGGCCAGTCCAAGGCTACTAAAAGATTCTCTAGATAAAATATCAAATTGGTCATTTTACGTAGGAAGAGTTCGGTAAATTTTGTTTTCTTCTTGCTGTATTCTAATTTCTGTAGTTTATTGTCTCGTGACTTTCAGGGCCTGTGTGCTCCACCAGGATGAACCCCCAAATAAGTTCAACCGTGACCAAGTTTGCCTAAGATACCTGCTTCTAAGTGGCCACGACTCCAACGGTTAACTTGGGTATCACCATTGTCATGGGAATGCAAGAACTCCAGCTGACGTTTCCAGCTCCCATTTGACGTGCAAAATAAGGTGATGGCTGCCCTTTATTCAGTGATGTTTGCAGGTGTTTCACCTCCGGCACGTCGCACATTTGATCCACTGAAATAAGTGAACGAAGTTTCACTCCAATCAGCTCTCAGACGAAGCCCTGTTGAGTCTCTCAGAATTAATGAAGAGCTATCGACCGAAGCTTTGTCTTAGCCGCAACCGCATGAGGTCTACCTGTTTGCTCTGTCGGTACGAAATAGCGTACTTCCATGAACTTTGACATTTTACAAACTATTCATGAAAGTGTTGGTATGAGCAGCCCTGTTTAATGGACGGCTTGTTGATTCCGCTCAAAGTTCAATCAAAGCAAATGATTGCGGTCCTCGCCAGGAATTCTCCGATTCATGTAAGTTGCTCAATTTAGGCGCCTTCATTTTTTGTCGAATTTGACCTTTTCAAGTGAACAACGTGCCCCGCGGTTTAGTGATGGACATCGAACAGGAGATTTCAGGACAGACAGTTCATTAGCGTCAGATATATGGTGCAGATGATTCTATGCACTGACGAGGTTTTGAAAATTCGCCATCAAATTTGGTGATGCACGCAGGTCACATAATGTTTCTGTAGCCCGGGTGGGAAGGCCTTCAAGATTCCTCGTAATGGTGAGCGGAGATACAAACTGAAATATAAAACATCAAGACACAAATGAAACCATCCTGACGTCACCTCCGTGTCCCTTCCGAGACAAAAACGTGCAAAATAAAAGGTCCTTTAACTGCTTGCCAACTGTTTCTCGCTGACATGTTGACATTATTGTTTGGCTTGTCCTTGGCCAGTCACCGGTTCAAGCCGTAGCCGGTCTATGTTCCATCTCACCCTGAATTTTGCGAACTCGGCAAAACCGGGTCACCGCAGCAGTTTCTGGGTCTCCATGCCAAATTCCATCAAGCTTTTCAGTGACTGGCTACTGAATTCCCGTCAACCCTCATCCGACTTGGGTTTGGCCAGCTGCAGCTCCTGTCGTAATGCATTTACTATGACATACGCATGTCTTCAAGCTTCCAATCTTCTTGTCCTGGGCTCAAGGGGGTTATCAGTGAGCGGACTAACAGGCTCACCATCTAGAAAATACGCATGACCGAACACCCTAATTCTAAGCCTGTTGGTTTAATTCCTGTAAGAGCCGCAATGATTATTATCCCAGTTTTGTCAAAAATATATAAATTGAGCATCATGGAGCTTCGGTGCCGTTACTTGTCCGATTTCATAGCAATATCAAACCAAAATATTACCGATGGGCAAATGTACATTATACCAATGCCACCTCCAAACACTTTTACAAGCGATTAAAATTTCGAAGGTTTTGGCTAGCCCAAAGTTTCAGTGGAGGCGAAACTCTCAGTGGCGTCGAACCTACAAGAATCACGACATTTCGAACCCATGCAAAGCTAAACAGCAACGCCTTCCAAAACATCAGCGCAGGTCATCTGGCTGAAGAATGGATTGCGTGAACGGAAAAATCAAGCAGCTAGAATTCAGTGGTTTATGGGCAATATGTGCGACCGGTAAATGAGCAGTAAGGATTCTTGAGGCCACTCATTACACCCTGGTTTGATATAAACTTTTAAATAGTAGAGCGCTTTCTTGCTGTCATTCAAGAATCACCTTCATAGAGTTGTATCCAAGCAGGCGTGCCGTATTTGTATGAAAATTAAGCTTGCTTGTTAAACCCACTGAAAGTGACCATCAAAATAACGCCCGTCTAAAGGCAAAACGGCCAAGGATAGGTTGGTCACGAAAAATACCATTCTCTATCCTAGAAATTGGGCATATGAGTTGACTTAGTGCAAAATGTCGGCATCGTCAATAACCTCCTGGTGCAACAAACAAAAATCTGCTCACTTAGACAATAGGTAGTGAGGCATGGGCCACATTTTATGATTACAACTGACCAACAAGGGCTTTCTGATAGGGGTTTGGTTACGCACCAACGGGTTGACAACTTCATGTGGGAGTTTGCAGAAACAGTTGGCCAGCTGGAGCATCAGGGACGGGTTCAAAAGCTCTGACTAACTGTTTGCTGGTGGTAATTTCCTAGCCGTAACGACGAGTGAGGTCGAACCTAAATACAAACTTCACGGGTTATCGAACTGACAATGTGTTTTCCGGACACTAAAAAGTGATATTGGAAGTTGCGGGCACCCGCAGACAGGTCGTTTCAACCGGAAGAAACCTTTTAATTTTGTGTACGCAAGACTGAATTTCAATATATGTTGTTGGTTTGTAGACTTTGTCTTCAAAGACGTCAATGTAAGAACCACGGATTATGCAGTGAAATGAAAAAGGTTATTGCTGAATGACAGGTGAATGGCAGTTTCTGCGACGGAATAGCAAATGGAAGGCACGTTTTCCATTAGTGTCCACCGAGAAAGACGTCGTCAAGGCCACTAAAACGGGAAAGTTTACATGCAATAGAAGTTACATTGACGCGCGCTAAATAGAGGCTCGTAAAACGGTTGCTACATGCAATAGAAAGAACAAACTGACACAAAATTCAATAGTTTCTCCGTCTCTGGAAGGGTAGGATATTTTGATTTTTTAATACCGGCCCGCTGTAGCTTCAGGGATGTTAAGGAAGAAGCGGCACTCCTGGAAATGTGCAACTCATCAAAAGAAATTCGGACATCATTTTGTCCATTACGTCACCCATTCCTGTGCCAACCAGTGTCATGGTGACTGGAAGTCCGAATCCTGTTTGAATTGCACTTAACAAAGGGTTAGATGTTAATTGAATATCAACAGTCAGAAAATGAGACCAATGACGTTAATAGAGGCGCGAGAGTATCGTTTTCGTCCGATCCAGTCACTAACGTGCAAAAACAGAACTGAGGGTCAGAGAGCACGCCAGAGGGAAGACAGCGTTAAGGCGGCCGCCTGTGATGTGCGAGGCTGACCGTAAGTCAAAAACACAGGTCAAAAAACGCTCATATATCTCTTTAAATGCATTGTTCATGGTCTCCTGATACGTTCTCTGCTTCATGCTTCGGTGAAACATTTACAACCGAAAGTTTGAGGAGAGGAAACCGGCAATATTTTCGGGGAAATTTCAACTGCCAGCGACAAACTGCACGACCGGAAGCTGTTGAAATGGCGGCCCTGAATACATGCCTTCAATTGGTGAATGAAACTACCTAAATTTACAGGTTGACTTCGCCATCAAATAAACCCCTTTTCTTCCAAGTCAGAAATAACCAGGGCATTCAAGAAACTTAATTTTATCTTTGGATGACTTCATGCAAGTATATCTGAGATTCGTGGATCCGGGTCATTTTACGAGTGCGGTGGTTGAGAGGCTTTGAATTTCTGCGTCGTTTGCATGCAACTAATTCCCCCCAGAACCGTAGCCCCACACATTTGAAGACAAACTGTAAATAAATTAATAGACCTCCCAATAGGTAAGATCGTGCCATTTCAAGGGACATCAAAGTAATTTTCTCATTCACAATGCGGGAAATCACTGATTTGCCATTAATTGGGAAAAGCCAAAATCAGGCACCAGGAGATGGGTAGGATGCGGGCTTACCTCACTTGCTCTCGGCCAAACACAGGATATTTCATCTAACGCAAACGTTAGCTGAAGGATTCACAGCCCTTAAGCGTCACTTTCCTTCCCGAGTAACAGTCTGATTTTCAAGAATTTTTCGGTTATTTTTCTGCAACCCTACTTTCCAAGAGTAATAGTAAACCTGTGAAATCACACTGTTGCTCCCGCAGAAAGGTTTTCTCCAATGTTTTCGAGACCTTGAGCCCCAATTCTTCTAGAGTTGGACTTAAAACACGTTTGCCCTGAAAGTTCACAATAAGCTTAGGACGGGGTGTACTTCTCTCCTGCGACCGATTCCTGACCATTGGGAGCAAGAAAGTAGCAGAAGGCAACCGTCATGTATTTCTTTGAAAGCACATAGCGACAGCTGCCTTTATCTATGGGCCAATCAAACTTGACATCCCCCACAGTTCTTTGCTGAGCGTGCTGAAAGAAACTCATGCTTCATCATCTAAGATCAAACAATATTCTGTCCCCAAAACTACCCTCTTCTTGAGAAGTCATCCAGCCCGAGCGTGACTACTACTGCGGACAGTTCAACAGAAACACGTTTACGTCCAGAGTTCAGGAGCAAGACTTATCGACTCCGGCGGGGATTCGACAGAGCGGCACGTAAGCCAAATCTGCAAAAATCCGAATTCATGAGTTTCCTAGTCCAAGTCAGCATCAGTGCATAGGTTTCTCACTTACCTAACGTTTGCCATAAGGGTAGGAACGTTTTTCCCTGAACATCGTTTTGGAAAGCTGGAGAGCTTGAGAACTCGATGTTGTCCCTGGCATGTTTCACGCGCGCCGTTAGTTTCCTTACGACCACCGGAGTCAGTAAGATTATACATATAATCCACTTAAATTCGTGTTTCAATCAAGCAGCTTACGCAGTCGGCCATGAAAACAATTGAACATTGGTCTCATAAGCGAAGGTGAATGTATTTGTACGGCACCATACAAAACTACCAACCGATCCATTTCCAACAGTCAACAGAATGCTGCCTAGAAAATCCCAGCGCGAAAGATAGGCTTTTGTCTGGAGATTAGCCATTCATTTTCCCGTCTCTGTCTCCTTTTCATTGATCTCATTTTGAGCAATCTAGAACGAATTCGGTGATTGGTTACGTGTATCTTAATCCCTGACTTAAGGATTGGCTGAAGAAAACTCCTCTGTTGCAGATTATGGGGAATCACTTACAGCGTCTTCATTTTAGATGATGGCCCTGGGGTAGTTTGCTGGGTCCTCCATTGAATTTGCATTAAGCTTCCTCATTTGTCATAACTCACTAGCATCCCACAGCTCAAACGTTACTCCATTTGAATATGGACAAGTTAAGGATGTCCTAACCCTGCCCAGCGAGTTGAGATGAAGTATGTTCTGTTCATTCTCTTCCTTTTTTGCTACCATGAAGAATTTTCAAACTTATGTCCGTTTTGCTACCTGGAGAAAACTACTGAAAATATCGGACTGAGCGGAAGTGAAAGAAGCGGATTCAATGCGGAATGGTTTAGTAGGATCGGTGAATCTGCAGCGCCCGGCTGTTTCAGGGATTCGGATGGAAGTGCACTCAATAAACGTGACCCGATAGCACCACGTAAACAAGCTTGCTTTGAACAAGCAACTCAGTGCTAAGCATTTCTAATTTTATTTGACTGCTTTGCGCGCTGGCGGCGGCCTTGGTTCTATATGCCCACGGTTTACTGTTTGTCGGGAAAGATGGCAGTCATTCAAGCGTATCAGACCTCCCGCAAGGGGGCTGCCTATTGTTCGTTTGACATGCAATTTCGAAGCCCCGAAGCACTGCAGCAAAAGCACCCAGCCTGCTTTAGTCTGAAATATATATGTTGAACTTCTCTTCCCTAACCAATTTACTATATTATTTTTATGATGTGCGGAGACCTATCCAGCAACGTAGGCGAAAATTTGATGTAAATGAAAGTTATTTGACTTACTAGCTCCCTGGATAGCTTCAACCACCCATGAACTGTCACTTCTTCGTGTCCAAAAACAACTGGCCCAAAGCTGCTTTTTCCGAGCGCATCTTTGGAATAACCCTTTTAGACTCCTCTCAAAAGGGCACCGGCCACAATTTCACTGACGCACGTGCAGCATTCTGTTTCTAAAGGCTCTTTCAACTACACAAAAGCTGTGTGCAGCAACGGGATATTAGGCGTGAATTTCTAGATAATTCGTTAGCATCCGGCGTATCACTGAAAATCATTGAGTGACTGCTGAGCAGTCTCACACGTTTTTAAGGTCATCAGCAGTCCATGTGCATCGTAAAAGCGATCGTTTATGGAGCGATTCAGCCACCATACCAGCCTGGCGGATTCTAAAAGACTCATCGAACGTCACGAACACATGACATGAGACCCAAATCTGTGACTGAATATTTTAGGTCTCAGAGTTCCAAATTTGTCGGAAAAACGACTCACCCGCGCGCACGAAATTATACCTACGTTGCGGAGCCATTAAAGTGGATCCGCATGCAGCGGAGCCAGTTTATGGTTTGCAGAATGAAATGATTTGATGTAAAATTCCAAGTCGTTTGTCATGCTGTGTCGCCAATATGAGCGATTCGGGCTGTATATCCTGCTCAGGCTCGTAGATCCCACCCAGAATGATGGAAGTTTCATTTTGATTCCATTCCAGCGCAAGAACCACATCAGGATTACCCCAGGTGTGGTGCAAAGTGTTATACCCGCTCGAGCTCGAACGAAGCAGTCCAACGTCTATCAGCTAGGAAAGTCACTGGGGAACCTGGCCTACATAAACTTACAAGCACAGATGGCTCACCAACAAATTCATCACACTCGGTACCCGAAGATTTCATCTGTTCTTGGCCGGCATTTCGGACACCACCCCAATTGGTCCCATGTGGCCACCAATTCTATCAGATTGCCTTTTACTCCCAGTCGCCTGCCCATCGTCTAGGCGTGGCTGAACGCAGCCTCGATGGTATGACCAATAATGTGCAGCGGAGCTAAACCAAATCGCCCCCTGCAATCGTGAAGAGATCGCTGCCAATAGCACTACTGGCTGCTCCTTGTTTTCGGGTTCGTGCTAACGATGGCATCCTTATCACGCGCATATGAGGCATATGAGGCTTTTATATACAGGAAAGTTAATCGACGTCCATCCCGAAGGCCCACATTAGTCAATATTACTAGCATGCCCAGGAAAACGTTCGTGGAATGAGGCAGTTTATCCAAGTCTGCCGAAAAAATTGGAGCACATGCTCGACGACCCGGTTTTTCCGTGGCGGGTCATAATTCACCAACACGCTGGCTGTCGTGGCCAGATATAACAAAGACTACGAGGACGAGGGGGTTTCGCATACTGTCGTCCCAAACTTAGCCTGTGTTGAATCTTTCGATGATTCACTGTTGGATAGGCAAATGATGTGGTGGATCTGAGGCCTGTGACCAACTTTCTGGTTAGCCAACGTGAATGCTGATCAGCCCAGAGTAGACCGACAGAAGGTAATTCGGGTGTGGCTAGACGGCCTGCTTTTCTTCTCTCACCATCGGCGGTTATCTCAACAACTAGGAATCACCTGGCTTCAGCGTGATCCAAAGAGCGTCCTCGGGAGTAGCCGGGAAAGTGTTCAACGGCACAACACGGACACATTTCTGGGGCTCGGTAGAAGAGCAGTGCACGCGGGCCCCTAAAGCTCGGCGATAGGCAGCGCTCACGGTGGGTCGCCGAGAAGCCGTCAGTTTGGTGTGGAAAGCCTCTCATACTCTTCACTGGGACGGGCAAGTGGGGAAATTCTTTTTCTTTGCTGTTATTTCATTAAAATAGAATTATTTCCCTTGTAAAGCTTTTTTTGAGCGAAGCTAAATCCCATAATTTTTCACGTTCTACCCAAATTTCCACCCTCAGCCATCAGAGAAAGAATATTTGTTCCCACTTCCGCAACTTCCTAAAAGCTGATCCATTCACCTAGATTGCAGTTTCCAGTTGGACCTCCTCTGCAGAGGGTTCAGTCGAACTACGCTTAAAATCATCATCCAAAATGCTACACATCTGTCTTAACATCGCTATACGATTTTCTCTATTTCCGATCACCCCCATCTGTGCGGAAGCTGAACCCTAACTTTTAGAGTACTGTTCTGGTTGCGGGGGAACTGGTGTCTGTTCTACTGTACAGCTAGAAGGTGTGCACAAGGGATCGCCCAAACGCGAATCTCATATTACGTGTGCATGCCCTCAACCTTTGTGACCACTCGTGCGTCACCCTTACTCCGCCCGGTACGATTGCAGTACTGGCAACCGTGACACTTGATCTGTGCAACAAAAGACGGTCGGAACCGGTAGCAGGTTGAGTATATTTGGACAGGAGCGTGCGAGCGGTGCTTGCTTGATCGACGCACAAGTGGCGGCCACGCTTGACGGTCAAGGTTCGGTTAAACAAGCTATCCGGGGGAATAAATCCAAGTTCCGCTACAGATGCTCTTATTCCTCTCAGCTCGTTTGGTTGTACTCTGAACTCAGATTGTCTGGATGGCATTATATGAACTAAGGCCTTGAGCCCGCGAACTATTTCAAGCCTTCGATACTGAAGCTAATACACAAAGCACATACCATGTAATGGCTAAGTTCAACACGCCAACATCGAATTGATGGCCACATCCTGTAAAAGATATTTAGGCACTGGAGAGTTTCAAATCGCGTTTGCCTAACTTAAGAATGCACACCTGGAAGTCGAGATAACCGTTGCTCTAGAATTGAAACTTGATTCTTATGGTAATGAGTTCGGTACATGAAAAAGATGTTCCATCAAAGCTATCCTAGGTCATCGAGCTGTTTGCCTGGTTTGCCACTGTTTTTATCTGTCTCTCTCCGTGGCTTCTTTGGGGATGGCTCCTGCAATGTGCTGGTTATTAGCTCATATTGACTCTAGGGGAAGCTTTGAAACAGAGCACAAAGAGCGTTGGCTCCTAAGGTGCTTAAATCCTTAAGGCCGCAATACTGAAGTAAATTGGAAAGCTGTTTTTCTGAGTCAATTAGCATTTGTGATGGCGGGGTTGCTGTAGTAACTAGCGTCTTGCGGCCGTTGGCTGCCCGTTCTCACGGTTCATATCTTTACCTCTTCCTTTAACCGGTAAGCCCGTTCTGAGGTAATAGATTTCGACTGACTGAACGGGTGGATTCTCAGAGTATTAATTCGTTTGCTCTACCCTATGCATGTGGCTGCATATGTGCTGAGAGAAAGTTAATTTTCACTGCTGGAGGGCCTTGAAGTAGTTCTCAGCTTTATGATTTTTAACATGACCAGCGGCGTCTCAGACGAAAGGTCGTTGGTTCGAATCCACCAACCGCCGGTCAACTTCCCTATTTAGAAGCCTCTCTTGGCCTCCTTCATGAAAGTGGACTACCTTTTATCTTTTTTTAATCTTTTAATTCCTTTCACTAGTGAGATAACAATGTGCATGGTTTTTCACTGTTATTTCAATAAACGTAGGACAGTACAGGTCCGATAAATCTTTGACATGCACACCTGAATCCCCTTACATTTCTTCGGCCGTCATCTGAATGATGCGTTGTTGCGGTGTAGCAGCAGAGTTGGAGTGGGGTGAAAAGTAAGAAAAAGGAAGTGTAGTGTGTCAAAGAAAGCAATGCGATGAAGGTTCGACTCGGTTTGTAAATCAATTGTCTTAACGAGGTTTTCATGTTACCTTTGTTTACCTTTAACCGTTATGACCACTTGTGCGTCGCTCATACTCGGTGCTGTACCACTGGAATACTGACAACCCAGGAATTCGACCGGTTCCGGTGAAAAGACAGTCAGGAGTGGTAAGAGGTTGAGTATATTTGTCGAGGGTGTGCGCTCCAATCGTGCATCAGTGAAGTTCAAGTGGTAGCCGCACTGGGCGGTCACCGTTCAGTTAGACAGGCGATCTGGAGGAACAAATTCATGTTCGGATGCAGACTCATTACTTTGAGACTATAGTCTCCTTTGGTATACCAAAGGAAAGATCATCAAATTGGCCCTGTGTATGTATATGTTTTGCGAACCCGTTCACAGATCATGAGCCGTGAGAGTCATGGCAAACGGTAAAACAGTAAACAAGAAAGATAGAAGGAAAAGAAATAATGCACAGAGGTTACCACATGTGCTGGTTAGTCCATTCTCAATATTCACGTCATTGGGACCCATCGAAATTCATGAGTCCTGTGAGTGTGATACTGTCCAGCCGCTCAAACGGAAAGATTAACTTAGGGGACCCTGCCTGAAGCCTTTGAACAAATGGTCCAAGCCACAAGCCAACTGGGGGGCCGGTAACTACCGACATAAAGAGACTGCGCTTTGACATAGTGTGACGCCTTGCATGCCTCCATGACCAAACGAGCCGTACAGGATGGCTTATCTCGAGCCGAACATCAAATCTTCTCTGGAAGGTCAACGGAAAAAGGCCCGGCGAAATAGTCTTCTGGTCTCCCCGGTCGGGGCTGATCTGAACTGGCAGCTCACTCGAAAAAACGAATGCATCAATAGGTGATCGAAGTGAATGGGTTTTCACTCAGCTATACCCTGCTGCCTTGCGGCCAGGTTCTTGTTAGATCCAAAGTCCCTGGTTGAGGGCCATAATCTTTCTTCCGCTTAGCAGTACCAGTCCACCATTCACCATGGGTTACACGACTACGAATAATTCCATACTGGATCAGTCGTCGGTCAGGATAATCAGGATCCTGATGCCCATTCCATCGAGCGGAGTCGGTAGTGGTAATTATGCTACTGCTCAGAGTTCCCTCTCTTTTATTCAACCTGTCTCTTCTGTTTCCAACCAGATCTTTCTTCGCTTTTCCTACCCACAATGCCCCCAGTGGCAACGCACTAGATATTCACAAC
>LUCM01006601.1:49307-72919 GCA_008360955.1 Fasciolopsis buskii
CAGTGGATCCAAGGTTCCATCACCACACGACAAAAAAGTACGGAAATCTTAAATAGTGGATTGTTTTCATGTGGGCATGGTTAGATTATCGGATTCGGGTCCACGAGATCAATCTAAGTGATGGTTGGATGGATGACTGGACCTCGCAGTCAGCGGCAAAATCTTTTTACCCTATAGTTATCATTGCTACTTTGCAATTGGGTCACTACCATTTCCCATTCACTTCTCTCTTGGATGATCAATGTTGCGAGGTAGCAACGAAAACCAGAGCATGTGGGTGCAAGGCCAATGGTGCTCTTTTGTAAAAAAGAATATGATACTTCCGCTGGTCAGCAGCGCCCCATTCCAAAGATAATTCATTTAGAGACCCACAGGACCATAGTGCATTTTTCAAACACCTCCCGACTGCTAAATCATATACTTTGGCATCCACATCTCTGATCTCTTTTAGCACCGCCTATAGTTTTCCAGTTAGTAACCAATGCGCAAGGTTTAATTTCTGAGGATTGCCGCACAACGCTCACGTATTGTGCTTCTGCAGTCTTGCATAGACGCGGCTACTGTAGAACTAAAGTCTAACCGCAGAATTGCTGCTTGTATTGAGAAAGGGTCTACCTTCTAAAACTCAAAATTTTATAATCAAGATTACACGTTATTTTCAGTAGCATGTTTCGCATGCGAATGGATGAACAAAATTCCATCGGAAGAGGGCGAAGTTTCGCGGTTATTGCCGCTTGTCAGGTATGCGTACCTGGTACTCTCCCGCAAAACCATCCATCCGTATGCGAAACATACTATTGAGAACGAAAAACAATACTTTTGGGCACTACATTTTGTCTGCTAACGTACGTCACCAGACGACGAAAAGCTGCTGACAAATCACCATGTGGTTTTTAACTGGGCTTATTCATCCATTCTCGCTCTCGATGATTCAACTGAAAGTCTAGTGACAATTCGCTTAATGTTCACTTTTAACGAAATGCCTAGTTGGCCTTATCGGTTTAGGTCTCGGGATTATGTTTCTAAACCAACCCTCTATCTATCTCGTCTAATCCATCTCGCCTGCCCTCTTTCGTACTCTATCTGTCAACTCAATATTATAGTATATATTATATATATATATATATATATAATATATATATATATATATATACATAACTATACTATATGAGAGAGAGAGAGAGTATAAGAATAAAGACAATCTCAGTATCTGGAGCAAGTACACCGGATGTAATACTGACATCAGTGACTTCATTTGTTTTGGCTTAATAGTACCTAGAGGACGTTGTTTTGTAATTTCATTTATAGCGGTGTTGATCTTAACAGATTCAAACGAACCTTATAAATCTTTTTTCTCTCAGTAGTATGTTTCGCATATGGATGGATGAACAAAATTTGTGCGGAAGCACACGACCAGTTTTGCGGTCATTGCCGCTCTTCAGGTTAGCCTTGCCTGACCGACGAAAATCCTCCGACGAATCACCATGTGATTCTTAAATGGACCTATCATCTACTCACGCTCCTAACAATTCAATTCAGGTTCTAGTGAGAAACTTCCAAAACGTTGAACATTGGCCTGGAGTTACACTCAACCCTTTCCAAGCCGGACGGTTTCAAAGCCCACAAACAACCATTTGGGAGATTTCTCCTTCTCTACATATCGAAAAACTATCAAATTTGGGAGACAGCTCAAACAGCCTCTAAATTGGAATTCTGTGAGCATGATAATTCGGACGAAGTGCACAACATCTCCCTGTTTGAGCTTTTACATTTCCCTTTGACCTAGCACTGAATATACGGTTCAGCTGAAGGAAGTGCTTTTGTGTTCTTCTTTTTAGATGTTCCGATCTTGTTATCGGTTAGTACGCCGCACTGTGAACTGCAAATTACAAATCGAACGATAGTCGGACGGCGATCATGTTACCTTGACGGTGTTCATCCGATATTTTTAAGTTGTTATAACACAATTTCCTTTGGCTTTTTCGAAACAAAACTTTGAGATTATCTGTTTCGCCAAACAAATGGTTTTGCGATTACTGACAATCATATTCTATCTTCAAATAAGTTAACCCGTAAGATATTTTATACAACATTCATCCATTGCATTCCGATTTTTTTCTTTTATCGGATACATGCATGATATCACTTAGCTTTTAGGGCCTAGTGTACAGAACTTCCGGAGGATAAGGCGAACCGATCTCCATGGCTACATGAAATAATGATGAGCCAGCAGAAAGTAAAGAGCCACTCACGATCATTCTCGCAAAAGAACACGTTCTAGCTTTTGGTCAAGTCGTGCACAGGCATTCACAGAAGCTGGTGTTTCGCATTTAGTTCTTTTTTATTGCATGCATCACGCATGAATGTAATGGAAGGGGCAGCTTGAATAGCCATTAGGGCCCAGTACATGGGGAGAGGGAAGCGAAGCCGGCAACTGTCCTTGAAACTTGAAGTATCATAAAACTACGTAAGGTCTCATTAAATCAGATGCGGTAACGAGCCGAGCGACAGCGTACTGTCGTTTACCATCAAAGTTGTCATCCTATGCTAACGGCGAAAGACAGCATTCACTGAAACGCATTTGAATCTTATATGCAACGTCCTTCTACTAGGTTTTTCACTTCAGCAAGTTACTTTCATTCATAACCTTTCACTTGGTGTTTGATTTTACAAGGATTGTGAGCGAGTTTTTCTAGTGTATACCTTCGACAATCATTCAAATACAACACATTACGAAACGACGGCAAATTTCAGTGATTAACAGTAGACGATGCATATAAGTGCCAATTTTAACCATCGTTACATGACACGAAGTGGTCCATTTCATTGCTCCCCGGAAAATGGAACCCTCATTTCTAATGGATCCGATTCGACAGTGCAGGCGAGAGGTGTTCCGATGAGATGTTACGATGACCATTTGCCAGTGGATTGCAAAATACCCAGTTTTAGATCTAGATTTTGTTTTAGGCGACTGTATTTGACTCAATTTACGACGAAACTAGCTAATTCTACGCACATTCGAAAAGAAGCGGTCAGACAATATTCGGAAACAACCGGCCGTCACTTAAGATCTCGTCTATTATACGTCTAAGAGGTTAGTTTAAAGCCAGCGATAGAGAAGCCGGTAAAATGGTACTAGGTGACCACGATTAAACACGCTGCACTAGGAATAGTCAAAGTTTTATTCATTTGGTCAGTTTGAGCAATGAACGATTCAATTTGCCATCTCGATTATTCATCATGCCGTACAACACCGTCGGAAACCAAAAAATTGCTGCACAGTCGTTTTACCGTTGCTAGAACTCATCAAAAGTGTAATTTATTTAGTAAGGAAAAATCCTTTTCCTTTCAACACAGTACTATCTGTACCGCATATCTTGTAAACTGCCTTACGATAAACAGGAAAACAAAATATTGGACCAAAGGTCATCAATGGTCTTTGCAGCGTTCAAGTGAATGTATCACAGACAAAAAGTCAGCGACAATCGACTGATATAGCGTTCGGGGCAGTCGATAAGAAAGTGTGCAGTACTCCAATAACGGTAAGCAGCTTTTATGGAAAACAAATCGAGATTCGTAACATGAAACAAGCTAGACGAAAATTACGCCACCATAGTGACAACCCCTCGACTAAGGCCACTGTACTTAAATTAAATCCGGTGTGGCCAAATCGGGGGCCGAAAATGCAGTTAATTTAGACAAGCTAGTTGTGAATGAAAATCCGTAGGCCAGTACGTAGTTTCTTATTGTTTTCGTTTTATTTACTTGTGTCCGAGCATACAAATGTGAAATCAAGGTTATTGTTGATTCCAGCGGACGACAGCTACCTAGTGAACTGAACAGTTAAAAAAGATCGATCGGAAATTCGCCACATTAGAAAAGAGCGAAAAACCTTGCTCATAGATTTATAGTAATTCTGATGTGTCCTGCCTATTGCAATAATCAGTGCGTGCTTTTGGCAACGAACCCATGTCTGGAACATGCCATAAAAAAGCAACCTAGTTGGCCCTAAACAACCAGGAACAAAGTCGGGCGCTACATTGCGCGCAATCAGGGCAGCGCTGCATGCTACTCGGCGAGGCCCTGAGTTGCGGATGAGGGAATGGCCATCATCCGGATGGTTAGCCGTGAATAAGGTAGGCTCAAACCCGCCGAACAAGCAGCGACAGTGTCGAGGGCGTGAAGCGTTTTCGAGTGGCAAACGTTCTCCCTAAAAATACCACAGTAGCCCGCTAGTGACAGTGACGTGGACAGTGTGGCCACCCAACCAAATAACGCCATTGCCTCTCGTCGTGTTCCACTGGCCGGACAGGATTTTCAAAAAGAGGCACACGAATGAATCAACTGACCACAGACTAGTACGGAAAGATTCTGCCACCATTCGGAAAGCGCTTGGCTGCGGAAAAGCTAGAATTGCATACTCGAATAAAAAAAAGCCTATTCCGGACTGGGCGAACGAGTAGCACAACACCACAGACCACACAGAATCATAAAAATGAAGCCGAATGATCTTAGAACAGAAGTTTTTCGCTCTCACCTCATTCGCAAAAGCGACCTTGCACCGTAAACCACCGCGTGCTCCGCGAATAATTTGTGTTATTTAAATTCTCATCCTATTTTCTTACACTCTTTGGATACTACAGTCGGCCGTGCAAGTACCAGTGTCACTGGAATAAGCCATACGTTGTGATCTCATGCTCTTCCTCAGATGATATCTATATCTCACCAGATCGGCTGATGCAATTACGCATCCTCCGTGTTCCTTCAAAATGGCCACATTAAATTTGCGAACAGTGAGGTGCACAAGTTAACGGGCGTTGAGCACGTGCACTGGACACCCCAGCCATCGATGTATGCTGTCTCTAACGGAGTCGCATTCAAGACTCCAGCTCTGTTATCCGACTGACATTCTCATCCAGTACTAGCGTGAAGTTTCACATGCACCTTTCTGGGAATTTTGAAGTTGAGGCTTCTGGTTTTGCTGGCGTTGGTGTGGGTCAAAGTGAAATTATTGAGGCCACATTAATTGAATGAATCTCAGAAGGAAGCCAGCTGTGCACAGTGAGACTTACAGATTCATGCAAAGTCTCAGCGTACGCACCAACAGACTACAGCCCAGATGCAGCCAACGACACTTTTCATCAAAAGCTGAAAGAACTCTACCGTACAGCAAATTGGGGTGAAATTCTAATTTTGACACGGGACATGAATGCTACAGTATGTCGTTGATTTTGCTTGAATTGCTGCTATACACAATTTCATTTTCAATAATTAGCGTAACTGGAACTGAACCATAGTGTGTCCAGAAGGTATATTGCCTAATTAGAAACACGGCTTTTAGCGTGATGAGCCGTGAAAGACCTTGGAAATGACTACGCATCCGGCAACTTCGATTGTAATCGGATGACCAATGCGCTGGTTGCGGATCGGACAACCGCATCCGCTCGTGTGATGCAGTTGAGACAAATTCAATTGATTCTGTGAATCCGTTGAACGGTTCGAGGTGGAAGACTCTTCTCGATATCTGGTTTTAGTTACTATGGAGCCGCAACGTCCTCCTTCCACAAAAACTCGGAGTGTGAAATACTTTTATAATGAGTGCACTCGGACGTGCCAGGTTTTTTCAATTTTGATTAACTGATGAGATTTATCAAATACCAATTCATTGCCTGCAGGCAACTTGGGCCTTCTGTCAGGCCGTTTCGGTGACTCACCTAATGTGCAGTTATCACCTGTTCAGAATTAGTATTCTTGCCCAGAGCTCTCAGAGTTTAGGGTGCTAATGCAGCTCCTGGTCAGCCGATGGCATCATTCATCCGTGGATAAGGTCGTTCGAGCAGCGTTTGATCGGGTTTACAACGAGTAAGGAGAGCTAAGCCCAGAGACAATAAAAATGTACGTGTACATGGACAACCAACCTCACCTTCCATGAAATGGCCAAAACACTATAAGTGTGGACTTTTTGTCAAAGATAAACTGCTTCTTTAAATACCAGAACCGAACGATGTAAGCAGTGTATCGCAAAACCATGGCGCTTTGTACTGGTTTTCGTTGTGAATGATATAATGGTAATAGCACAGTGTTGATGGTAGATGTAACTTGCCAGCGTTTCGACCACAGTGGGTAGTCTCTCTCAAGAGACGTTTTACAATCATTGCTAACGGGTGTTAAGTTCTGCATTTGTCTGGATGTGTCAATGCGTGTGTTGTTGACATTATATTCACTAAGTATGTTTTCGTTCGGAATATGACGGTGTGGTTTGTGAAACCGATACTCACTAATTTATGGTTGAGTCCACGTTGAACCATGTAGCTGAGTTTACTCGGCTAGATGACGGCACGAGCATCTTTTTTTTGTGAGGATCGCATAATACGCACACAAAAATGAGCGATTTCATCGGAAAAAACCGCTCAACTGGCTTTGTTCAACCGTTGGAGAAGTTGTTGGGTCAGAACTTCTCGGCAAACTTAACCATTGACAGTGTCACTCCGATAAAGTCAGCACCCTAGGATCTTCCCGCCAACTGTTTCCCCAGATTTTCGATAAACTTTTATCGTGCTCCATTTGGACTGTTTTCATCAGTTCTATTTGTTCCAACTAGGTGGGGTTCCGAAACACGCCGTCGGTGAACATGCTTGAATACCGAAAATATCGATTCTTTGATCCCAGTGATCGATTTCGTTTGTGAGCGACTCATGCACCTCTTTCAGTGACTGCTGACTTCAAAATGAACTTTCAGTGACGTTCAGTTGATTGAAAAACACAAGTGGACGCCATTCAGCGTGCTAATTTTGATTGTTTGACATGACTGGGGGACGGTTGCCAACCGACGTGAATCGGATTCCGAAACTGACTACTATCACATTTATTGATAGGCAGAATAAAGTTAACTCCACGTCGATTACCGATGTATCGATCATTTGTGCGTGCCGTGTTTCTTGCATGATCGCACACATCTCGCGAGTGAGAGTTGGTCTGAAACTAGAAGTAGCGGCGAATAGTTATTCGCTTCTGGTTGATTCCTCATAACTATACCGCGAGTGATTTATTCTAGGGATGCTAATGTTTGTGCGTTTGATATGGATGTGTTAAATCTCAACGGTGGTACGGAAAAATGCCAACAGTGGCAGTTTTTTTGCTTTCTTAGAAAGTCAAAATACACCCATAGATTCGAGGTCTTCTCACTTCGGAGATGTCGAAATCTTATTCGTAATCTAAATTTAATTGTTTTAATCTGTCAGATTAGCCATTTTTCAATATAAGCAGCGGAGCTCACTGAACAATCGGCTTTGGCCCAGCAGGAAATGCACGGCTGAGGTGGTCTTGCACGTGTTCTTAGCCGGTTCAGTTACTCTCGAAGGCGGCTAAACCGACGCCGGTCGGAATTGAGAGTTGTCATTTGTTGGTCGATACGTAGCGGTATGCAGCACATGGCCGATCGATAATTTCATTCAACATCAACAAATGATTTTGACAGGCCCAAACAGTGAACCAGCGGACCAAAACGGGTCACTGTGGTTAATTGTCCCACAGGCGTACATGAATAGCTTTTCGAATGATTATTTTGAGCGGGAAATCGGGTTCCAGGTCGTTCTGCTTGGGTTTCAAATATTGTCGAAGCAGTAATACAGATGATCAACTAACCGTTCCACATAATTCTGATGTTCTGGTCCTCGTTAGAGGGAGCTGTGATAACACAGTTGAAACAAAGAAAACAACACTAGGAAGGTCAATTCCAATTCAGACTTCTATTCATAAAGACGTATTTCACAGACAAACCTACAATACATTTATCCTTGAGGACCAAAATGACACATGAATCACAAAAAAAACGAGACATACTGCTGTCAATCGAAAATGAGAAGTGACAAAGAGTTTAAGCAATTGCAAATTTTCATCGACGTAAATGACGGCAAATAAGCGCGACAGTTTACTTTTCATTGTATAATATGTTGTTAGAGATGATGGTGCCAAATAACCTATTTACAGGGACTTTTGAAGAGATGTAAGTTATCACAACTCCAGTTGAAGCGACATATACAATAACTTGAAGGACTCGCAGCAACCTAACGCAGAACTGGTGACCATACTACTGTATCTGGTATAGATGCTCCGCATATAGCTTGCTTGGGAGCAGTGTGTAGGATTGGTGATATGGATGATTTTGCACACGGGAAGCACTAAATTCGAGTTTCCCTATAATTAGAGCTCCTCAGCCGTTCATATCCATGATTGAGGCCAGGGTTTCAACCCGAGCCTTTGCGCTTGAGGGGCGTGCGTTACCACTGCACAGCCTAGCCCCTCCGGGCTGACCAGTATCGGACGGGTTTGAAGGGAGACAGGATTGCTTCCGTTACCTCCAATCAAATTCCTTCAACTAAGTCAAGTGTGATTATGGACAAGTACTACTGGTGAGCTCTAATGAGAGCAAAACTCCAACCCGGTGTTTCCAAGCCCAGTGGTGACCGGAAGACCTGTAGTATAGTTGCACTGAGGACGTAGACATGTCAGACGCCTTTCGCAGGTCGTTTGCAGGAAGCTCGAACACGGGTGGATGGGATGATTTACGGATTCGTATAGCTAACAGATTTATAGGGGCAAAGAAACGACACGCATGGAGTGATGAAAATCTGTTCTGATGGGTTACAAATAAAGACTACAATTTTTTATACCAGAGTACTGCAGATCATATATATATATATATATACATACATATGTATATATATATATATACAATCATGAAGAGCGCCGACTAATGTCGTGTGTTATTCGGACAATGACAGCGACGCCTATGAAAGAAGAGTATTGAAAAATACAAGCTTCTTACTTGTTGGATCAATTCGACACTTTGTCCAAGGCCGCGACCGACAGCTATGCGCTGAAGAGCCTCCAAATCTCGAGAATCGGGCGGTTTTCCAGTGGACCAGTGTCGAGCATATTCTCTTGTCACTCGCGGATCTAATGCAAACTGCTCAAACAACGTAGATGGGAGCTCGGCGAAGTCTGTGCTGCAACTGACCATGTGAAGTGGAGGTTCGTTTCATAACAAAAAGGAAACCGGATGAGTAGTGAATGGGTGTTAGTATACAGTTCAAAAGGCAGTGAAAGAAACTTGATTAGTAACCATAGACGTGATATTGTCGGCAAGGTGCACTGTCGACAAATTCGAACATAATTCCCTCAAATTTCTTACTCCTTTTCTTGCTTTCTTTAGACTACTGCCTCTGGGCATCCGACGTGATTATCCAAACGAAACTAGGGAGCGTACAGAACCCCAGGTTTATCTTAAGACTTCCCGCTAAAGGAAATAAGACTGGAATGCGTGTGCGCATTTATATCTTATATTACGTACTTGAAGCATGAGTGAACTGGAAGGGTAACACCACATAGCATCAAGGGTTCATTGCACTCATGGATAGGGTTCGCTAACAGTGACCTTCTAATGTAGTGCCACTGAGCTGTGTAAACTCTTCGTAGGTCGGGCGTGGTGACGACTCGAACAACAGCGATTTGGTGCTTTGGCTGGCGAGTTCAGTTTTTGTGTGGTATGCTTCAAGTATCGGTGTAATGACAGGGGCATGCCTGACAGCTACTAGGGCCCACCACATAAGTGGAGAGGGAACCGACAACCGTGACCTTGAAAGTTGGTGCGGCAAAGAACCACATAAGACCTAACTAGATCAGATGTAGTAAAGAGTCAGGCAACAGCGAATCGCCATCTACCGCCAAAATGACCGGCGGGTATGGGATTCGAACCTCTGATCATTTCGGTGACAAACAGTCGATCTGTTTGACCATCGTCGGAGCTCGTAAGTTGAATAAAGCGAAAAGTCATACATAAGCCCGGGTTAAAATAATTCACTGAAACGAACAACCCTTTGTACACTGCAATGGGTCAGCAATGACTTCAATGACAATCGCGCTCATCCTTGTTCCATGAACACGGAGGTCCTGCTATTTTTCGATCATTCTTTTCTCAACCGAGATGTTAATAATCTCGTTAATCTAGGTGTGTTAGTTTTTCCATAACAGCTTTTTCGACTCCTCGAGATTGGGGACTGACTCAAACAAGCAACTCAACCAGGAGAAATAAATGGAAGAATAACTGATCCGGGTAGATCGGCTTTCATTCAGCATCTTCCACTGCCTTGCGAATAGGTTTTTGTTAAAATCAAAGGCCTTCACTGAGAACCCAAATCGTTCTCCTGCTTAGGGGTACCCGTTCACCATATTTATAAGCTACATGAGTAAAGAGAATTCCATAATTCATCCGTCTTTGCGCAGGATAACCAGGACTGAGCTGTCCATAGCATCCGTCAAGTTGGGTAGTGATAAATATTCTACTGCTCAGAGTTTTCTCTCTTTTATTCACCTTGAGCCTGGCCTCTTTGCCCTTTCTGTCTAACTGTAATTTTATCCCTGATAACATGCCCAATATTTGGAATGTCTCTTATGGTCTATCCATTTTCAGTCACAATCCGAACCGAATCCGGGTCGGATAAACCGTTAGTCCGTTTACTTATGTTGCTCATTGACTTGATACAGCAAACCATTTACTCGCTTGCTTCACTAAGATTATTCCGCTCCAGATACAACCAACTATGGTGTAGAAAATGACTGAATCACGTGTGCCTACACTACTAGATAAACATTGCTGTGACTTGGTGAATTTGGCGATACATATTATATTCCGATGTGTCGTGCGGAGGGATGGTTTCGATCAAATGAATGAAGATACAATAGGTGGGATTCTACCACGCTTTCTGCTTGAAGAATTCACAGGATTTAGTAAGATGAGTTTTCACTATCGTCTTCTACTACAATCCTGTACGGTGACCCGAAACGGTACTAATCAAATAAAACCTGACCCCAGTCCTAGTTTTCACAATAATCTGAATTATAGACTAATAAATAGGATCGGCATTGCTAACAAAAACGCCGGAATTCACCAATGAACGGAGGGGGAACAGCCGAGTCCGTTTCCGACAGTCACATGGTCAGCAGTATTACATCACAGTAAAGAAACCGACTAATCCTCAGGCGGAAAATAATAGCATGAAAAGGAAAATGAGTAGTGACAGTATGTATTCATGTGACGGCTATAACAAAACGTTCAAGCTGCTGGGAAAGGGTATGACGGAAAATCCCTTTCAATTTAGAACTCATATCTGGAAACCTTTTATCGTCGAACCTTTATTAGTCCAGGTATATCATGTTTCCACAACCACAAGTCTCACTCTGTAATATGCTCTGATTTCTTGCTCAGTGTTCTGCTACCGTGCGCTGGCGATTAAAGTGAACGAAAGCGCAATGAATAATGAAGATAATAAAAAAGTGAGAATGATGATCAACGATTGTCAGTATCCTGCCACCATAATAACCATTCATTGACTGCGCTTCTGAGTATTCCAGATGTGAGGTGACGACCAAAACTAGAGCACAATAGCACAAGGTGAAGGGTCGTCAAAAAATGAACTGAAGAACTCGTCAACAGCACGGTGAAAGGAAAAATCCTGGCTTTTTGATCAGCACAGGTACCTTCTCTCTGGGTGCGTTTCCACTCGAACGCAATGGAAATACGTACCACTGGGAAAAGCAGTATGTGTCCGTTTATCGATTCATAACCTGTGCGTTTTTCAAGGTCAATATACTAGGCGTAGAATTTTATTAGGGAGAACTATACAAAAAAGATAGCGGTCACAGATGCATCCTAACCTCTCCAACCATTCGGTAAACATATTTCGCAAACCAAAACTCGGAAGAATAACAGATTTCATTTGGCCAAATATATATATATATATATATCCTAGTTTGGATCGAAACGTCACAGTAGACGTCATAACTCATATATATATATATATATATATATGACGGGTTAGAGAGTGATGTTTTTTCTCGTAGCTCAGGTTCAACAGGATGGTATTGCTTTGTTCGCCGGGCTAGGCACTTTGCATGCAAACTTTTCATCCTCGAGTGAGGTGAGATCATCAGTGGTGCGCTCATGTAGCGAGTGTCTGATAATCATTGTTTGCTTAAGTGGGTAACCCGTAGTCTTTAGTCGGTGCTGATTGGCTGTTCTGGCTGAAGTGGGAGAGTGAGGATGATGGCCCATTGCATTTTTCACTGTTGAGACATGTTGTGAACTGAATCAGGGCCCGTTTTTACTCGCTTGTGCTGATTGTTCCTTTGATCGATAGGTAGACATAGTCCATATCGACATGCCTGTTCATCGATCTTTCCGAAAAATGCCCAGCTTCGAGAAATTCCTTCGAATGCTTTTTTTCTATCCTAGTTGACCATCCTCACGTTTTCGAAGTTGTATCTGTGACTTTCCCGGGCTTCATGAACTGAAGTTAGGGAGATTGGACCGTGCTGTTTTGCTGCCAATTTGTGATCATAGATTAACATGGACAGTTTCTTTCCGGT
Source organism: Fasciolopsis buskii (assembly GCA_008360955.1). Lineage (NCBI taxonomy): Eukaryota > Metazoa > Platyhelminthes > Trematoda > Plagiorchiida > Fasciolidae > Fasciolopsis > Fasciolopsis buskii. The sequence continues at coordinate 61,734 of LUCM01006601.1, forward strand.
CCGTTCCGTGTACTGGTTTTCGCAGTCTTTGAAATCAACTTGATAGGTGAGGTTAGTTCGACCCTTGTCGGCTGTGGGTTGTTTGGTTTTTGGACGCAATTTTTCGCAGGGTTCTTGTTGGCCTATGAACCATATCAATTCCACGGGGCTTGAGTAGTCTTGTAGCCATTTCGGAGATATGTTTGACTGACGGTGGGATGGCTCGTGCTTTGGTCTGTTCGGCGAACGACTCTCTGTACTGTTTTTATGCTTTGTCTGATGAAGCTCGGTGTGCAACTGTTACGTAGAAACATTTGGGACATGTTTTCTTGTTTTCTTCACTCCACAGTGCTGCATTGGGATTGCGTTCTTCAGACCCGTTTAAGCGAACGATGGCTATCAGATGTTCGCTACAAGAGCATAGCACTGACGATGTCATGTATTCTCCATCGGAATGATGAAAGAAAAGTAATGCAGGAGTAAGAGAGGAAGAAACGCAACCAGCTGTGGAAGACTTATCGTACGGACCTCCTATCCACAACGCCATCGGTTGACCAAAACAGTCATTGATTCTTCTGTGGTTGAGATACTACTAAGGTGTCAAAACTGTAGTAATGGAATGTTTTAAGAGACCCGGTCCTAAGCTTTCGGTCGGAAGACTTGGTACGCAAGGCAGCCTAGAGAATCTTCGCGCTCGCTGACCGATGGAGATCGTCGACCAGTATTTAAGTTCACGCACACTGACCAATTCACATCAATGACCCTTCTGCCTTCGACTCACACCACGCCTGCGTATTGATCGCCATTTGTCTGCCGCGGTTTAGCGTCGTGCAAGCACCGGCAATTGATGAAACAGCTATTAGACGCAAAACCAATTACAATACCATTCCCTTACACTTACCAAACACGATGGAGAAGCACAACTCTCCAAGAAGAAAGAAATCCATCGAATACATTATCACTCACCGGGTTCCCGTCACATGCTGATATCGGGTGCGCGCTAGCATCGAATGTAGCGCATGACCCCATTCATGGAATAAATTTTCCACCTGACCCAACGAAAGTAAAGGGATCGCGAGTGTTTTTGATGGAGGAGTCAAAGTAAGCTGAAGTGTGATGACTGGAATTTGCCACTGCCCATCCGGCAGCTGCCGTCCTCCTTGAATTGTATAATGACAATCCTGTCAAAAAGGTGATCAGAAGAAAAACGCTTTCAGTGTGGACATCGAACTGTAAAAGCACAAACAGCGGTCTTGGTGGATCTGCGAATGACATGACGAAAAATATACGATAAAAGGACAATTACTTCCTCCAGTTCAACTCAACGGATTGAGAAAAATGTGGGCAGAAATTATAGTGTGTTAGTAGTACGAGATTGAATGTTTTCATGATATAATTCACTATGTGATATCATCGTTCAACTCACCATCTATCAGTAGGGGTGCTGTGAGCTAGCGGACAGTAACCGTGCAAATCAATGACCGATAGGTGCAACATCATCATGTGGTGAAGTTCAACAAGCCGTTGAGAGCCTGCCCGGCAGCGCAACGGCCAAGGCGTTCAACTGAAAATCGTTCGTCCTGGGTTCGCGTCCCAGTTCGGGCACGGTGGATATGCACTGTTCACGATTTCTAACAAGCTAGGTGAAACCGCGGCACAGTACTTCCATAATTTCTTAATAGTGAGCTGAGCGATGATACCACATGGTAAATTAGATATTACCACAGGGATTTCGTAAAATACGGAACAATAAGCGTCCCCCTGAATGAGCATAGAGAAAGCATAAAAATGAATGGCTTGGAACCAACTTACCAACTAATTCAATGTCATTCTGGAGTCACAGACAAACATACATGAGACTCGTGCAAATCAAATAAGGCTAGTTTACCACGTGTGATCAACAAGTCTTGACAAACGTGGAATTTGTCTAACTGTGAAAAATCTTCGACCTCGGCCAAATTTGAACTCATGCCTGGGTGCAACTCACGCAATTGTACCGCATGTGTTGAGCCCCAAGAGCACACCGAACGGTATTCAGATATTGCAATTGAGAATAAATGGTTACCCGCTCAAAGTACGGAAACACACGGCACCCACTATAGTTAACTTTTATCACTGTGACCAGGATTTCCTCACGAGCCAACCAGCACCCGTTAGTTAGTCTGCGAAAAGCAGCATGTGAGGATATTGAGGGCACTGATGATGATCGGTTTAGATTTTAGAAAGTTTTAGCCACGATATGTGATAGGTGCTGACAGTTGATTGAAAGCATATGAAATTACTGTTCAGTACTAATTCTTCCTACATTGTTCTTCTCGTTCCAGTGAAAACAGAAATGACCCACTAAACGACGATGTTCCGCAGATTGTTGAGACGCTTTATAATCTTATTTTGTATGCAAATGAACATGACAGCCAAATTCTATGAAATACAGTTGAGTAAATTTTGAGTAGATCGAAGAGGCAAAGATAGTTCATACCATCAGTATTCGAATCCACGCATGATTATCAACTACGTAAGTCATGGTACTAAGTATACTTCATCAGCTGAAAAATTAGGTCACAAATGGACTGCGGATATTTTACACAATTGGTTTTTCGATTAAAAGAATTAAGCACGAGGAATTAATCGCACTGAATAACTGCACTTAGTCACTACGTAACTAGTTGCTCATAGACTAACGGGTCTACCAGCCGCACGTGTGGGACTCACGAGATCAATGTATTGTAGGTGGTCACGATAAAAATTTCTCATGTTGTATGCAGCGTGGTTATGTAGTTTCGGCAAGCAACCAATGTGATTCACTTGCGAAGTCTTCAAAGTTTGTCCATCCGTGCGGCAAGGAAATCCAGCTGTGGTACTCAAATGGTACCTCGAGTGAAGCGAATCCAGGAGACCCTTTTGGTCTTGACTCATGTCGCTCTGAAAGTGAGGAACGGTTGTTGACTTCGTGCTCAGACCAACGATTGTTCCTCGCTAGTACCAGCTTCAGACGTTCCAATTATCGGTACGCCGCACCTGGCATCCGATCTCTTCGAGCCAGCCGTAGACACAAATCGACCCCATCGCCCTTAGATACAAATGACAGGGCTGTCTACAAGAATGCCAGTCGTAGTGGGGCACTCCGCTCGATTTCGATCACGCGCTAGTTTGTATGAAGTAATCCATTTCATTTGGTCGGCACCCAAAACGCACAGTGCAGCGTCCGTTAGATTTCGTTAAACCATCTGGTCCTACTTGCCTATCAATTTTCAAAGTACACGGGCCGAAAAGCTACGATTGCTCCCACCGCAAAACATCAATAACCACTGGTTCCTTATCAATAATGCCTTGCGTTCTGCTGAATTAGTCAGTTGTCACTTAACCCGTCGCGATGTGACACCCTGGATTTCCGCTGAGTCTCTGCATTTTCTTGACGCATGTCAGTCTCTCCCAGCTGGTAGCAAGTATAATGAAGCACGACTCGTAAAGAGATGTGAACTCAATGTAAGCTTGCGCACGGATCGCGAGATATGGTAGTCTTATTTAGCCTTGAAGATGGAACCTGTTGTTGCCGTCGGGAATTCACGCAAGCTGCTTCGTCTCATCCGAGCTTCCGATAGTAAAGCACTGGGTATGACCTGAACGATCTGCGAGAACCACGAGTCGCCTATCCATTACGAACATTGACATATTTTACGCTCGGCGGAGAACCTTCAAACACAGCTTAGCCGGCCTTTAGCGTCAGCGCCTCCTGCAGTCATTCTGGCAAGGGTCCGTTGGCCTGATGAAGGAATTGAACTGGTCAGCGAACTTCAAGTTTTAATAGTGAACGTCTGGCACTCAGAGGAAGTTCCCTCCTTGTAAGGATAGGGGGTGGGCGGGAAGTCGATCGTCGTCCCTATCATCAATAAAGGTCTTATGCAGTCGCTGCGATAACCATAGGGATATTAGCCTAATCCCAATAGCGTCAAAGCTGATTTCGTCCATCATTCTTCGCAAATTGTACAACGCGCGTGAAGAGCATACCCCTGAGGAACACGTCAGGTTCCGCGCTGGTAAGATTAGAAGAACTAATCAAAAGGTAGTAATTTGTCATCGGTCACCAAGACTGCTTGAATCACCAATCTTTGCGCCGGAAAATTAAGAGATTAGTTTATGCTCTATGATGATAATTGAGCATTAGTGATAGATAATATTCTCCAAGGAAGAATTAGATGTTAAATAGGTTGTAACAAGAAAATTAATATTTCTGGAACGTCCAGTCAAATTATTCTAAAATCGGTAAAGTTAAGAACCTAATCAGCAGGTTAATGGTTGTTTTGGTTGTTTGTCCAACAACCAACGTAGCGTACTTCGCATATATTTTACTCAAATTTCNATCCCCACTTGTTTAAACTTTGTCACAGAGGATGCTTTATCTGTTCTTTGAGATGGTCGAGTTGCACTCCTCCCAGGGAATAGGGTTTTTGCTTGCAGTATGCCGGGGATATCGCCTTGCTGAATGACGATGCACAGGGATATTAGCCTAATCTCAAGAGCATCAAAGCTGATTTCGTCCATCATTCTTCGCAAATTGTACAACGCGCGTGAAGAGCATACCCCTGAGGAACACGTCAGGTTCCGCGCTGGTAAGATTAGAAGAACTAATCAAAAGGTAGTAATTTGTCATCGGTCACCAAGACTGCTTGAATCACCAATCTTTGCGCCGGAAAATTAAGAGATTAGTTTATGCTCTATGATGATAATTGAGCATTAGTGATAGATAATATTCTCCAAGGAAGAATTAGATGTTAAATAGGTTGTAACAAGAAAATTAATATTTCTGGAACGTCCAGTCAAATTATTCTAAAATCGGTAAAGTTAAGAACCTAATCAGCAGGTTAATGGTTGTTTTGGTTGTTTGTCCAACAACCAACGTAGCGTACTTCGCATATATTTTACTCAAATTTCGAATAAAAAAGATCAAGTTTCACTTGCACGACTGTAAACTATTCGCACAATGTTTCTTCCATCACCATACACACGTTAGAAAGTAATTCCCTGTCGAATTGGGTTGTTTCGTCGACGAGGAACAACTACCAGGTGCTTTTCGGCTAGCATTTATTGCAATCTAGTTGACTGTCAGCATAACACGATTCACTCGGCTTCGGCAACGGTCATATGAACAGTCGAATTGCATGTTTTCAGATTAAATAGTCGGAAAATTGTCTCATTCCCAGAGGACGACCACAAACAGGCGAAATCCAAGCATCTACTATTGGCACCATAATCAGAAATGACGTGGCAATCGTGGGTTTATTTCCTGCATGCGTCGCATGCTTAGTTCTTGTGGAAGCTCTCATAGTTTGCAAACTGCGATTCGGTAGGGTATCTTCTGATTTCAGCACTGCATCGTCTCTTCAGAGTCTGAGCTGCATCAAATCAAAAAGAAATTTCCCGAAGCGAATCAGTGGTGATCCATTGATTGGTAGTTATCGTATAAGGCCAATACGATATAGGACACTCCTTTATCAAAAGCGTACACAATGTGGCAAAAGGAAGTAAATTGTTATTCGCAGCGACTAATGAAGACCATTCAACTAGAGGCAAGCTCTAACATGTCAACGGGACTATTTTCAACCCGCAGAATAGCATACCCACATACAAAGCTGGCCAACCAGGAGAGATAAAACGAGAAACCATTGAGGTCAAAGGGACTTGTACAGACTGAGGTATGCGTTGGTTCATGCATTCAGTGCGAAATGCATTTCGCCGAGTGGCGAGATTTCGTCTTTGGTCAGATTCCGTGTTATGCTGAAGGTAAGGGGACGGATGATTTTAATCTGATATCACTAACGGGAACTTTCGTTCACCACACCGGGATGCAAACCATGGAATATGCAAGTAGCAAACGAAAATGTACTATTTTCATGGAACATCATCCAATAAATAGTTTTCATTTTCGTTGCTTTTGTGTGGAATATAAAGCCGCTTGTCTCATCCGTAAACATGTCGAGTACTTACTTTCGTTTGAAGGCCTGCAAACAGGTAACTTCTATTTGTTTTGATAGCATTGGGTTTTTATTCTTCCTAGTGCATCCGTATCAGATATTTCGCGACTAATGCAGATACAGGCATTGGCACATTTTCGGGGGGGAATATACACCTGATAATGTCGCATTTTTACAAGGTACCGGAATTCAACAGACAAGCGTGCAGCACTCAAGTAAATTGATAACCGCAGACCTCCATGTCTCTCGCACATACCTACAGTTAACACAAGTCTGTCTACATGATAATCATAGGAACCATGATGAGAAAAGGGACAAAATGCGAAATAACAGGCAAACAGAAATATTGTGCACCGTTCACCACTCATGCAAGCTCGTCCAGGATCCAGCTCCACGTCAATGATTGTTCGCCCCAATCGATGAGTTCTAGTTGAGGGTTGCAATACTCAGACGTTCAAACCAAAGTAGAAGCCCCATCCCGAGCCTTTGGTCACACGACCTGAGCTCCAAGAGAACAAACCGGAAGACGATATTCCCAGCAGTTGGGAGCGGGTGGTCGATGGCGCGCCCCATACACCTTTTGATCAATTCAAATTAGAAACCCAACTCTAGAGTCCAGCGTCTCTAACAAAAACAAGGAGGTTGGTCCCATTCCGTGGTAGGTTACGTTTGTCACGATACCGTGACACTTGTAGACTTGCTAGGCGAAAATCCAGTGCAGTTTTGACACTAGCGCAACCTAAGCCTGCCTCGATGGAAGCAGAACATCGACATAGTGATCATTCCCTTATCATCATCCTCAGAAGGCCCAAATTAGCGTACAGCTCTACTACCGGTTCAGATTCTTCAATGGAAGAAGAACCATGATACGCCGGTATTCAACCAAAACAGCGGGAGGCACGGACCGAAGCTAGTTATTGTGTCCATGAGGTGGACGCATCGTGACCCCCTAGAACGTGCAAAACGGAAACGCGAGAAGGACGATGAGTAAAAAATCAACAAAACAGCTCCGACATATTAAAGCATAGAACAATCATTACTGTCACAATGCGACTAGTGTCAACTAAAAAACAAGCTCGGCCGCTGTCCACCCGATACTCAGAGGAGACAGCAGGAATAGATCTGACATTCATGACTGAATACAGAGAGTTGGTGGGCATCTTCGGCGAAGAACGATTTAGTCTTGTAATCAAGAAGGAAGGTACTACCAGAGCTTGAACACTCTATTGGGGAGCATTCGCACGTTTGTGGTCCCAATCAAAGCCGGCAAAGAAAAAAGTGCGTTACAGTTGGAGCCTTCTCGATCATGACGCTATGAGATGATGAGTAAGACGAGAGGACAAAAACCGTTCAGGGTTGATGGGATTATAAAAATGATCTGACTCACCTGAGCAGGTTTCCCTGGCCGATCTAACAGATCACAATACACTGTACCGATTGGCCGATCAAGTTCGGATCCGAGTGTGTGCATTTTTGAGTAGACTCCAACTTTCAACACGGTCGGATGCCATACTTCACCTGGCTGGATCGGTTCCACGCGTAATTTCAATCCGAACAGACAATCAGCCAATTGACTGACTCCTTCCATGCACGCACCCAGTGAAAAGTAATCTGACAATTCCTGACGGATGTGTTGAAGAGTAAAATGACACGTTACTACCACTTACAGCAAGTTTCTCGGGATTAAGTAGGAATGCAAGTTAAGATACGTTCAAGTGGTAGTGTTATTATTGGCTGCAGATTGTGTTCGTCTAGGTTTAAAATGGACGAAATAAGGCGACTGATATGGCGAAGAAAGACCGTACAGAAAAGAACTAATGACAAACGAAAACAAGGATGATCTATCATGTGACAATAAAGCTTCCCTAGGTAATGAGAGCCCAATAAAACAGCCTTATCATCAGTAATGCATACCCACATTATTAGGACATTTCTAACAATGAAACCGATCAAATACGCCGTCTGTCTTTGTTACGACATTATTCATGCACAGCCATTAGAGCTCACTACACGAAAGGAGGAACCGGCAAGCATGACCCTGAAAATTGCCATAGCATAGATCGAAATAAGGTTCCATCAAGTTATCCTTTGCCTAAATACAGACTCCTCTGAGATGTCAACCATCGGGATGGGTCATAAGCGATGAAAAAATCGGTAGTGTGCAAACTCGACTCAAGAACAAAATTTCCCTCACAAAACACTGACTTACAAAACAATTATACAAATAGTAACCTATTAAATTCTTCTATTTATTACGCCTTTCGTTACGCGTTTGCCGTACTAGTGCAGTGGGAGGGGCATGCCCATAGCCTCTACAGTCCAAAGTACTGGGAGGTACTAGTAAACAGAATCGTGAAACTTGGATTAGCATACAACCACATATGATCACAGTGTGGCAAGAGTGGTAAGAAGTCAGGTGACAGTGAATTTCCTGCGGTAACAGGATTCAACATTAAAACGCATTATCAAATTAACTGTATCCCATCAAATAAATTAAGTCAAACGATAACGACTAATAACGACTGATGATTTCGGGTGGTGGAATGAAGTCGTCTAGGTTGGGTTTTGCTTCATCTTAAAAAGCCGAGGAATTGCAAATCAACGGGCGATATCAGAAAAGTTAGGTAGAGATCTGCGCAAATAGAGGAACACAGGTGATCTCACCTCGGATGGCGATGTTTGTAAACCCGATGCTTATTGCGATGGTAAAGGGAGGAAAATAAGCCAGCAGTAATAATTATTGAACCTACTTCATGATGAACTGACGACCGTCGCAAACCCAGCAGATATGGTAAATCGCACGGCAATAATTGTGCGGGATGGGAATCACCTTGCCGCGCGGAAATATCACCGGGGAACTCGGTAAATGCCGTCAAATGCTCTTGTGCCGTCTGACGCGCTAACGGAGCCAAGAGTTCAACTAATCGATCAAGGAATAAACCGACACGCTCAGAAGTCTCCGCCAAACTGTGCAATGTGGCCCGATCAGCAAAACTGGCAAACCCAGCAGACCTAAGATACAAATGATCAGAAAACATACGAATTAGGCAAACTAAGAAGTCAACGTCATCATTGTCTACTACATTCATAAATACCTTCACATAATAACAATAACGATAATAACGGCAATAATAATGGTAAAGATCTGTCTAATGTATCACAAAACTGTCTCATCTTAGAAGCGTACATGCATACACAAAACACACCATAGGCTCAAAGCGATGAGCTAGGGCTTGCAACGTAGTATTGGACATACAACACGAAATCGGCGATCACCCAAAACAGCGGCAAACCAAACACGGGAACATAAGGCTGAACTACATGGCTACATGATATTCTAAAATAACAAAACTGAACATACTGGATCGGGGGCTGAGGAACGATACCAGACCGCATTGTCTATCCCAATGCTATAAAATTCACGATAATCGACTGGCAATGGTCAAGCGTGGAATTGAACCGTGAAACTCACTCCGCCATTCGGTGCCGCATTTGTAGCAACTGTATGAGTCTTTCCTCCTGTCCCGCTACGGGAGAGTAGTACACCCGGTAGGTGGCTGCACGAACCGCCGCACGGGGATCATCCACAATTGGATGATAAACTTGAAGGGAATCAAACTGCGGGACTTCCGTCGCTCCGGCTGCAATCAGATCGGAGGGGCGTAGGATTGCTGGCTGGTGCGCTGCCTGTGCTCCCAAACGAAAAGTAGTAATATGCAAGACCAGGAAATGTCAATAAGAAATGTGATATTTCGGAGACAGATATGTCAGTCTGTTTTTATATTACATTATATCATAATATTTTAAACTAAATGGACCTTAGATGTAGTGTCAAGACAGCAAATAAGTGAAAAAATAATATGATAAGAAATTCACTACTGCATTCTGTTTTTTAACTGGTGGACTGTGAAAACCTAATCCCGAGCAAAAGAGACGACTTGACACAAGCAGTAGCATAGCGAGACGTGAGATCCTCATTCAACTGAATGGACCTTGCTAATATTTAAGTTTATGCAGTTAATTCGTGAGAGGAGATAAGTGGGCTTCCTGGGTGTTTCTGATGATTGCTGTCCAGCCATTGCGGCAAGCAGCGAGATCCGCACATAGCAAAACCCAATCCTTGTTCTAATTACGTACTCGTAAGATCAACTAGAAACCTGAGCCATCTATATCTGCTTTGACAGTGCTAGCTTACGTCTTCAGTTGACCACCAGGACAACATTTATAGCTTCAGCAAGGTGATGGCAGCGGGCTCCCTCTTGCTTCAGGTCGGCGGAGAAACTGGCCCAATCACTGTAGACGCCATCGTTAGAGAACCGAAACGAGTCTTTCTGTATTCGTGCAGCCGTTGGCACTCGGTTGGTTATGGATTCTACGCGATGTTGCGCTGCCCTGCTAGTTAGTCTTTGGATAGCAAAAGACTCCAACAAGGCGTCCCTAGGAACGATGTCATGGAAACAACTGACTGCATTCTCCTGCGTAGAATTCTTCGCAAAATCACTGGTTGATGAGTGCACAGTCGCTTCCAGAGTAATCCGGCTTTATGTCTTCTCCCCCTTTTGCCGATTTAGATTTGTGAGCCGTGTTGGGACAGTCCTGAAAGACAAGGCAGCCGGTGGCCTTTTAAAACAGGTTCCAGCTGTAGTCGACCATGTAGCGTACGAACCAGAGGATCTTGCAACGCAACCAGGAAACGAGCTGATAGGTGATGCTTGTTTGTGATCCCTATGTACACCGAGCCAAAAAAATGCCCCACCCCTAACAAAGTGACAGAGCCCTGTCGAAATTGCCATGTATCCTCGAAAACAGTTTTTAAGCCTAGCGAAGTGAGAAATGTGAGTTGCACTGAGCGTCTCACGAGCGTGTGGTGACATGGATCTTTCGAGAAAAACTGACTACTTCTGGACACCGTTAACTCTAAGATCTGTTTCGACGACTGGCTATGATTCTGTGACACGTGCTTGTTTTTTCGGACACGAAATCTGCACAGCTTCGCTCGTTCTGCACCATTCCAGTTTTTGCTTCGATTCACGTATGCTATTCGGTAATCCTGATGTCGTTCGATTTCGCGCGCACTGTCGCATCCGTGTTGTTTCTGTCACAACGAGACTACGCCTTGGCGTAGCGTGACGGCTTGCTTGCCTCCTTGATCCAACGAGCTATAAAGGATGGCTTATCTCAAGCCAAAGATCCAATCATGCCTGGAAGGTCAATGGGTAGAGGCCTGACGAAGTA
>LUCM01006601.1:75731-97713 GCA_008360955.1 Fasciolopsis buskii
ACGACATAGTTCCGGTCCTTGCCAAGTTTGGGATTGAATCTGAGTTACCAGCCTGCAGTCGGAAAACGAGTGAAGACTTAATTGATCCCTAAGCAAGATGGGAGCTCCACTTCAGCTGTACCCCGCTCATTTTGCGTGTCAGGTTCTTGTCAGAACCGAGAAGGCTTTTGGTTGGAGAACCCTATTCGTTCCTCTGCGTATGGCTGAACTCACTACGAGTACCCTTCCATCAATCCCCCATGAGTTATACCGCCTACAATATGTTCCATACTGCACTCGTGGCGTCGTAGCGTCAAGGATAATCAGTGACCGCGGCTGTCCATTGCATCGAGCGCAGTGGGTGGGGTAGTGTTAATAATATTGTACTGATCAGAGGTTACCTTTCTTCTTATTCAACCGATCTTTCTGTTCTCCAACCCAATCTATTTGCCAGCCTTCTGCTACCCATTTAGTTAGTCTCCATGATAACACGCCCGCATACTCGCAAACGGTTTATTGTCCAAAGTAGTGTAGCAGGTGGTTTCAGTCTGTCACTCACATTTTCTCTTAGCGCTCGTTCAGCCGCTGCACTTTTGGGTTCCTTCATATATCGCGCACTTTAATGAGTAGATAGCCCAAAGGCGTGTTTGGCTTCTGACAGTGGACGTCATGTTTCGAATATGTTCTGCTGCCGTGAGTGAAACACGAATTCAGGAATTCGGAGTACATAGAGTAATTCAACTAAACCTGTGTTTATGCCAAATGTTCTCGTCAGAGATATTTATCTTCGCATTAGGAACGAGAGCAGCTCAAAAGCTTGTGGATCAACGTGGTGTAGGAATAGGTCTTGAGTGAGCAAGGCAGAAGGCAAACCACTTTAGACGGAATCCCAGTTTTCAACACTGATCGCTTATCTACGTGAGACTGCAGGATCAGTCGGCATCCGGTAAGGATAAGTTATGTTAAGCACAAGTTATTTTTCGCTCTCGGCACATTACGTCACCGGACTGTAGCACCTGGACATAGAGAAGGAGTAGTTTTCACGACATACCTCGTCACTCTTGTTCGGAAAGCCAAAACGCTCTGACACCTGTAGTGGTAGCAGGTGATTTTTAAGCACAAGTTGGAAACGAGTGGATACAGAGTTCTGTTTAGGTAGGCCAATGACGCCTTGCCTGTTCAGCAACGTAACGGGAAAGACTGTCTGCCAATTCTGTGCAGACAATCATTTATTCCTAATGTAGCACAATTTTCGACCACATTCGCGGTTCGCACAGCGCACATTGACGTTCTAGCTCGACAGGTACTCTGAGTCAGATTGACCACATCGCAGGAAGCTACCGCGGGCGCAGTTGTGTCCAGAACTCTTAGTCATAATTGGACAAGTGTTCGTCCAATCGGGCCATGCGTTAGTTTTAATGCGATTTTTTTGGTGCGAGATTAATGGGCCATCAACGCAGGCCACAACTCCGATTGACTGTCGACACTTGTCATTTGATTTCGGGCTGTTCGCAAACAGCTGCGAACAGAAACTGTCCGGAACTAAGAACTGCGACAAGTTAGCATGCTGTAGCGATCAGTTGGGATCAAATTAAGCAGGACTGTTCACTTTGGCAGCAAATTTCGCCTGCGGTCCTAAGATGCTACTGTTCATCAAAAACACTGACGATCTCGCAAGGGTTCGGGGGTTCGGATGTGTCTAATGGCAAGCAAAAACGCCATTTCCCGTCTACAGCAAGGAAGATGCCGTTCTGACAGTTGCAGCCGGCGTTCGAGTTGATCATAAAGCGCTTAGGAATGACCGACGAGAAACTGGTGGGTTAAGGGAGCCGAAAGAGAGGGAACAAGCGTCCCTTCAAGACGGGTATCAAAAGCTGTTTAAGCTTATACGCGACAGCGGTGGGTCAGACACCAGCAGACTATCGGTTAGTGAATCGTGTGCGACTAGGACTGCAGAGCTCATCCATGGTAGACAGGAATAGACTGGACCGTTGGGCAGAGCCATTTCAAGGATTAGTTAACTGTCATACTCTTCGTCATCTATAGTCGAGTCTCTGCAGCTGTGAATCCTTGGACTGGATTACTTGGTAGTCACATGTGATTCCCCCAACGGAAGTGGAATGCAGTCTGTTAATATATCGCTTCTGATTGGAGGCGGAAAGCAGCCGTCTTAAAGCACTTCTTCCGTTCTTTTAATTGGGCTGGGGAAGCTCTGGTGAAATCACTTACCTCTTGCTTCGTATGTATTTAGAACAAGGAGGCGATATTCGTTATCGTGGGGTTGAGTTACTGAGAGTGTCCCATCTTCGAAGAACGGCAACGGAAGTGACATGCACATCATCGTGGGAGTATAGTATTAATTCAGATACGTTACAAGTGTTAGCCTGATAATGTGCTGTTCTGTTCTGGACACCGAGTCCAGAGAGTAATATCCGCGAACAACAGGCGGTTTTCGTCAGGGTCATCGGTGGACGCGCGACACCAGATAATTCGAAACTCCTATCTGTACAGATACTCAGAACACCGACGCATCCACGACGCACGCGCCTTCTAAGCATCTGGTCATCCTCGACTTGAAAAGTGGTTATCGACTTCCACTAACTAATTCAATGCTAGTTCACAGTAAAGTGTGCAAAAGAGCTCTCCTTTTGAGTGCGCTTGTACAGTTAGATTGTGTTCTGTGTGTTGGCCACTGGAGCATTCTAGTCTTTCCCCACCTGTGTAGGTCCACTTCCTGTTCCCCTTGAATATTCACTCTTTTTATAGAAACGTGTAACTGTGGGGAAAAGGCAGCGATCAGTGAGGCTTGCCTTGCTGTTTGACGCTGAACGATGATGATGATGATGATCCGCGTTATTTTAGCACCGTGATGCATACAATACATTTCTCGCATCTGATTGTCGGGTCTTGGCTTCTTTATTCCATAGAATGTAGGGAGTACGTCAACTGTGGCTTCAGAATTCGATAGGAGATCCGTCCGGGAGTCGCATGCTAAACGCTTGTCATAAGCCTTTCGATACCGTTCAATTGTCGGACAAATGGCACTCACCATGAATTCGCGTTGACTTTTGAATATCCTGCCTTGCGTACGTAAGATCGGTGGCATCCAGTTTGTCATGCCTGTGTACTTTTAGATGAAGGATAATCTAGACCGGCAATAAAAATGTCAGCTCAGAAAAGAATGGTTCAAAGAAAAAAAGGTCTGATATACTACCGAACTTTCTTCAGGACATGGCAGAAGCATGACTATAGTGGAAGAAGTATACCACAGTCGCAAGGGTCCACCACATGGGAGGGGAATCCGAGAACGACGACCCTGAAACTTTGAATGGCCTAGAACCATATTAGGTCAGATGTGGTAACGAGCCGGACGACATCGAATTGCCGCCTGTCAGCAGTGATCGGCGGATCGGAAAGCCGAATCTGTGAACCGTTCGAGGTGACAGACGTTCAATCCACTTGATCACCGGACATGTATTAGTAGCTGGCAAAACGAGAGCACATTAGTGTCAAGTAACTAACGATATATTCCATCGATCTGACTCGGTTTTGTTGCCTAGTGGATCTTCTGTCAAAGCAAAATCCACTTATACTTTGAAAGTGATCCCGTTTACCTCTTCCACTACGACTGCAGGAATAGCATTCCAGAACTTGGCGAATTACCACTGGTGTGAACATTCTTAGATGTCAATAGGTGACCGCCGATGCAGTTACTAGTCCACAACAAAATTCCGACCCCGATTCAGGGCCTGGCCAATGTGGGACGATAAGCCTGGCGCAGATTAAGACAGGCATAAGTCTGTAGGGAAGCAAAAATAATCTCGCCGCCCTCAGTCAACCGTCACGATCAATACACAATGTCTAACGACGAGACATGCAGCAGCCCTTTGGACTATACTGCAAACTTTACGATGCTGACCGCTTGAAATCCAACCGCTACATCGATCGTTTTTGTCAGAAGTGAGACATCACCAAACGGGGGAAAAACATGATTTCTAAGATGAATCAAAAAGCTGTATAAACGCTCAACTGAGCACTGAAAACCACAATGACATGGATGGATTCGCTGTACTATGAATTACTGAAGAACGTCCTGGATCTGACTTCTTACAGAGGATCTTCGGTGAATATCGGGCAAATTTCAATGGGAACTAGAATTCACATTAAAATATGATATCAAACACATCTGACATATTTCCTAGTAATGGGCGTTCCTAGCGAATACTTGCTGCTGCAACGTGGCATAAGTGAGTTGTAGTTTTTCCCAATTTTCCGGGACGGCTGGTTTATTTATGACTGTTGCGTACCGATTTGTGAAATTCCCTTTCGTCTTGCTATACGCGGTTTTACACATGGCTGTCTTCTTTTTTAATGTTGCGGTGGACGGTGCATTTCATAGAACAATTAACCTATGACAAACATGATTAGTTAATAAGATTTATTTTGCTGAGCATATGGACGCTGCTTATCCATACCGATTCAAATGGAATTGACCTAGATTTCGGCACACAATATTAAAAAATCCTCCACAGTCGTTGCGCTAAATCCGGAACCCAAATAAAACTTTGTCACAGGCACACAAATCCTCCCTTACCTCAACGAAATCTGCCCCGATAGCCAGAGAAGCCGCTGCTGCGTTCACAAATTCGGCTTGTTTTCGCGGGTCTCGAAGCTGCACACCTGACAACTCGAAATCCGTAACGAACAAATCCAGCACACGTTTGTCAATCTGGTCTGTGCCAGTGTCCGGGAGAAGTTGCGTCCTATCATTACCTCGGCCAGCAGACCTTACTGAGGCGTTGTACAGTTCCGGGTAGGTGTTCAATTCTTCTACCAGCAGACCGATCGCCTGACACGCCTCGGAAGCGGCTGTACGATAGGCCTCGTTCGGATGTAGCATTCGAATACAATCAGCCAGATCTGCGACACGGCATAAGGAGTCCGACATGTCATCGAGAACCTAACAATGAGAGGGACAAAACGTGTAGGAGAAACTGATCCAATTTCGCACATTATATATATATATATATACCTTCACAATGACGATGGTAACAGTAGTCCTCAAAGAGTAGTTTCAACATATCAAACTGTGGAAAGAAACAAACATTGGAACGTTGTTATTTTTACGTTCTTTTAAGCAACACACACTCAAAAGTCCATGCCGTGAACCAGAAGCGAACCGCCAAACTTTCGCTAGCCGGAGAGATTGTCTACCACTGAGCTACCACGAGCATGGCTATCGAATGTGAAACACGTCTGAGTTGCGTTCATTTAGCAACACCTGATGAGAATGGGCAATCAGTCAAAGATGCGACATTTCAAAAACAAATTCACAAGTACAAATCTTCACTTCGCACATCAACTTTGTCGCATCCTTATTAACTGAGATAAAAAGGAAACGACAAGTATACCTAGCAGATTGGAACGGTTAAAACCCTTAGCGCTAACAAGATTTCGACCCTTGCACGGAGGGCGTTTAGGTCTTGGTACCGCGTGAGTTCTAGCATCAGGGCTAAAATGCTGCGCAGGGGCGCATTCAGACATTTCAAACAGGGAAGGTACTGGGTACCCGCTAGCACTACGAAAGGATATGGCTTTCGTCGCAGAGAACCTTTCCGCAATTCTAACTATCCCGGCAGGATTTACCAGTAGGAAAATGACGTCTAATGCACGGGAAGATTTGGGTGAAAATGAGTTCTTGTCATGTGATCATTCTGGAAGTGTTCCGCGAGAATTAAGGAACTCTATTGAATACCATTTTTGTGTTGAAACCTACTCCATATCGCTGTGTAACTTATGGTTTTCGCAAAAGAAACTCAACTGAATCCACAAGCTAAAGGCGCTTGGGTTCGACTGAGTAGCTCCAACTGTTCATTATGATTATTCTATATTCGAAAATAAGTTAGCCGCATGAACGCTGCGGATCATCACCGGCTATAAGCCGCTGCTCGACTGAAATATATATGGGCCGCTTTTCAATTTTACCTCTGGTTTCAAACTCTTCATATCCGGTTCCCCGACTTTAGATCAGCAAATGTTTCGTCGACATACGGTAGACGTCATTGAAATTTTGATGACGGATTCAAGTTTCAACGTACTGAATCATCCAGTTCAGTTTTGAAATTCGTTAAATTTGTACTAACGTGTTCCGGTTATGGTTGTTACCGCATAAGATCAAATAACAGTGAAAGGAAAACTCACAAGATCATAACCCAGAAGAACTACAGAGAAACAAACATTTGGAACGCGTGGACGCCACTGACTGCAACACAGCTGCATCAAATATATTCTCCAAAGCGTGGCAGAGACTCAGAGACTCCAACCCAGAGGTTTAACTGAACCTACACGAGGCGGTTCGTTAGTCAGGGCTTGGCAGGACTAGTCACGTGATGAACTGATCATAGGAACCACCTTCAAAACATTGAGTTCGTCGGACTACCGCAAACCACAAAGACGCTGCGACCCCGGACTGAAAATCACTTCACGCACTTCGGGGCGAGCTTTTAGTCATCAATGGTTACATTATGAGAGGCGGTCGTTTTGCCGTAACTGATAGCTTGATATCGACGGTCATTATTTCTGCACATGTAGGTTACCCTGACATAGTCAAAACGATAACTCGCATTTGGAAACACTTATTCTATCATGGCTTGAACCCAGCTTGAAACCGCCACGTGCGAATGCTATGCATGCCAACAATCCGACAAAAACGTCAAACTCATACAAGCATCAGTAATACCTACGGAATATCCCACGCAACCTTGGTCTATTATTCCCAAAGACATTATGGGACCCTGCAGCATGGCACGTCATGAGACGTCCGTGACTTATATACACGCATACACAAACACATATGTACCAATGAACAGAGATCAGTATCCGCTGTCCGTCTATCACGCGCAATATTGATCTCGACCCTTATCACCTGGCACGCTGAAATCAGACACTGAACGTTACTTTTGTGGGAAGTTAAATACGAATGAAAGATCAACACTCTCTAGCCAACCTTTAGTTCTGATAGAGAACTGGTATCCATCTGCATTGTTTCATTTGCACATTTGAACAGATGGTTCATTGCGGTAATTGATCAACTGAACCAATCTTTAAAGTGCCCTGTATAATGATCCAGACATAATGCCTACTTGGTGACTTTACATACATTTGATTTTCGCGGACCAGCACCATTAGATGATGGGCAAAAATTGTGCTCATTGCCACAGGACACAGCCTTTTCCTTTTATCTAAAATTTTCGATCCAATATTCCTCACTGTTGTTTCTCACGTTTCTGATCAGCTGAAGTCCCGCGGGGTTTAGGCACCCATCAGCGGTAAAGAATCTGGGACTATTCAAAAGAGCGACCGAGACCTGGGATATATTGTTTGCGCCCAATATGACCTAGTTCTACGCGGCAACTGCATGCAGGACAAATGAAATCTGCTCCTAATGTTCGGTCGGATCCTAGACGTTTAGCAGAAACCACAATCTCAAAGAATGTCCCATGTGGAACTTCCTATGCAATGAATATCGACTGCAACCAGTTGTGGATAATATGCGGTGTTCGAGTCCGTGGACACTCAGAAAACGTATAAACAAAAGCGTGCAGGAACTAATGCATGATCTGAATCCACGAGTGTGAACTAGAATGATCGACAATCGTCGAATGACCCACACTATCGTTGAGTAACCGTCACGTGATTTGAGCACAAAACTGTAAAGCCGAAGGATGGCATCAAATGAGTAGATTTTAAATAAACCTCAGTGATTGCCAAAAAATAGTTATTTCCCCAAATATACTTGAATAAGGCAATGACCGTTGTCGGTTCGATCGGATGGTACAAATAATGAGCTTCTAATATGCGTTTTACGTCCGCTAAGTAGTAAACTTGGGCTTTGAAATTACCAACAACAACAGCAACAACAACCACAAAGTCCGTTGAACGCACATTTATAAATGTGTGGGATAAGCATTGATGGTACAGAGAGAGCCGCTCTCAGTGGGCACAAGACAAGAGCAAATATCGGCGGTTCAGTCAAGTGCTGCTGAAACGCACTGAACGATCCAACCGAATTTCAAGCAAACAGTGGTTGACTGGGATCGAATGCACGCTTCGTTCCCGGTCGAAGCGAGCTGGACTTCAGTACGATCAAGAGCACTGGAAACCGGATCAATCCACATGCGAATAATGAGGCCAGAGACTGTTGATTTTCGGGTACGCAGAAGGACCACAGAGGCGGAGTGTTGCATATGCTTTCCAGAGATGTGCCATACATTTTCGAATTTTCAAGAGCTTTAGCTATGGTAACCCGTTGCTTTATCTGGATAGCTTTATTTGGATTTAACGTTTCTCTCTCGCTGCACATCGGATTCGATCCTTCAAAGTTTCACGAATGATTCGCGTCCATACGCGCACCATTGCATCGTTGTGTCGCCATATCAGCCATCCATAAAGAGTAGGAATGATGAAACTCATACCACTCAGGCGCTCTAGCTGAGATTTATTCCATCAAGTCTACTCATATTTGAAATCTCCGTGTGTTCGCAATCTACATCCATTTATTTGAATATCAAATTTCATAATACAAAGCCCCTCGGTTCTACAGAAATTCCAGGAAAAAAAGAAGATTGAAAGCATTTCATGTCTCCTGCATTAGTATTTGTTTTTTTTACATTGCCATTTAGGCGGATAGACGCGTTTGCATTCGGCGAAAGGACACATGATTCTGTTTGAGCTTTCGCCATGGTTCGTTATTTAATCAAACGCAAATGAAACCCAGCTGAATCACTGCCACTCCAGGGTGTTTGCCCAAGTCCCGAAGTCCCCGACAGTAGTGCTGAGGTCTTGTTGTGTGCTTGGGATATTTCCCGCTTAAGGCCTTGATTTTGACTTCCATTTGTTTGTTACTTTGGTCAATAATATTGCCTTCAAAGCCTGACGGACCTGTGGCGTGGTACGGCGGTCTGTTTACGTGCGCGACTCACAGAGTTATGCACGATGTTTTTTCCAAGCCGAAGCAAAGAATATGTGATTAGCAGAAGTGCTGAACACAGACACTGTAGTTCTCGAACGGTTGAAAGTATCATTTATTGATTCTAACCATGAGACTGGAGATCCTTTCACAAAATCACCCGTTTCCGCACCTAATAAGCCCAGGTGCCACGAGAACGGCGACTAGAACACCTTATAGTCATTAGGGCCCCAAGCCAAGCACCAGCATTAGTTTTAGTGGGAAAGTTTTAAATTCATTGGTTACGCACATGGCTGATGCTCTGGGACGGGAAAGTTGTAGGGCTCGTCTCGAGGTCTCAGAGAGCCTGTAACTCGCATGTTTGTATTGTATTCTGGTATTGACTAGTTGTGTTTTGTGTTTTCATTGCTATGCACATTCGACGTAACAAACACATCGCATTTCACTGAGTAGCTTTTCTTTAGATATTCTGATCGGCCCACAACTCAAAGGATACCATCCCGTCGCATTCAGCCTTTCATTAGGCGTATGAAACAAAAGATTTGAATCGAATGTTGTACGTTATTTCATCTACCAGGAAAAAGAAAACAGAACGACAAGAGCTTCTAGGCTGCAGATTTGAACTACCTCACAGATGCTTTGATCATATTGCTATATATATATAAATATATATATATATATATATAAAGAACTAGGGGCAAGACTGGTGCCAACGCAACAAGTAAGCAAAAAAATGGAGGAAATGGACACACCACATTAGAACAGTAGACATCATGTACTCTCGCCGCACACGCATCTGTGCCATTTTCCACTCACTCATTTCGGTGCACCTTATGGGATACGAGTTCGGCAGACAGGCCGTACCGCACTCGAGCCATTGAAACTGTTATGAACCACTTATCTTGGCATCCCCAACCAACAACAATCCTCACCTATTGGATCCCAACCACAAAGACTGAAAATAACAACCGAGAACAAAACAGGAACTAAATCTTCCAAACCTCACGCCAAGTCACAGCCCAACATCGCGCCTCTTCCTACACCCTGACCAAGCTCGCCCAAAAAGAGCACCAAAAAGCGGGCAATGGGTATGCATACACAAAACGCGGCCAAACAACTGGAGATGAAGTACAGCGATTATCTCAGTAAGAGGACCACCGCCTGCACCCAATAGACATCGACGCACCTTATCATTCCTTATCCAGTATTCCCACCAGGCGTGAACAACGCTTCGGAGACATCGGTGGTCCAATGCAGAAAGTCCCCGAGCATCCTTAACGCAGACCCCAGGACTCCCATCTGTAGAGGAGAACAATACGAACTGTGGCATCGTCACATCTCCCCTTGAAGGATAACCAGATGTCATAACAGTACCACAATTGTCGCTGGTTCGCGAAAGCTGTTCTGGCTTTCACAATTTGTTATCTACACTCCACAACCTCCACCAGGTACGTAAAGCTATTAACTTTTTCTAACCGGTCGCCTCATAGGGTGAGAGCAGGTACAGGCTCCAGATAGTCTTCAAGATCTTGAACCTAGAAAGTGCAAACCACAAACTGTATCGGGATATTTCAATCTTCAAGTGGTCGAATTCGTGTGGAATTGCTTGTGCATCGTCACTCAGCAAGGTGATATCATCGGCATAATGTAAGTCAAAAACTGTTCCCTCGGAGGAGTTCAACTCTGCCATCCAGTAGGGCACAGCGTTCTCTAGAACATCCTCCATGAAAAAGATAAAGACAAACGGGGACTTAGCACAGCACCCTCGTACCCCACTGGAGGTGGCTAGACGGATGTGCAGGTCTTATGCTACCTGAACCATAACGAAAACGGAAAAACCAATGTAACAGAAAGAGAACAGAGAAATTTGTGTAAACTTCAGCATATGCAAATTTCTGCAGCCTCTTTTCAGGTAGTCGATTGCACGCCGTCGTTCATGGTTCCGTAGTGGCCGGCTGAACTAACCGGTCGCCCATTCCAAGGCAGGTATTATTCGGAGATAAACCTCTAGCCGTTGTGCAACCAAGCAGTATTGTTACGAATGACTGGGTGATCATTTGATAGGTTCACGCATCTCGACCGGTAAACCTCGTCGAGTCCGAGAAAACCGACAAGTACCAATGGCCTTAAAATATACGGTAGGTCATGATTGTCACCAGTATATTTTGGGTAGAACATTTGCCAAGAGAGAAATCATCAACCCTTCGGTACTACCGCCTACTGAAGGTCGCATGTTTTATCAAGACGCCGGAGCAAGTAACCAGGACGAGGCAGATCACGTGCTGGTACGTGCGAAGCTTCGCCTCCGGCTAACAATCCGTAAAGTATATAAGTATGGAGCCACTGAAGTCTCGGCAGAAAACGAGAGACTGAGCATCGACTGTCAACGAATAAAAACACCTCAGTCGGCAACACTGCCGACTCAGTCGACTTGTCATCGGCTACATTAGAATTAGTAATGTAACAATAAGCCATGGCTGAATCGAAAACCATGAAACATCGTTATCATGATTGGGTGCCTGGAAACAATAACCGCCTCTTCATCTTGGTTAAAAATGCTCATCTGTTCCAAATACCGACACCTCAAACACGAAGTGACCCGCTCCGCAAAGGATCGAATCAATTATTTGCATGAAATCTCCAACAACATAGAAAGAGCACTCAGTTCTTGTTACTTTCCAAACTCCTTTCGTCTTATTCGGTCTTATTCGGTCATATTCGGATAAAAAGCAGTACATTCAGACTAACCTGAGCGGTTCTTCCTGCGCACTCATCGCTGATATTGATGGCAAGAATAACTCGATGGACAGAACATTTCACCAAGCTCATGAATTGGTCCATAGATAAACCACTTGTTACGGATTTGAATTTGGTTTTCTTGTATAGCTTCAACAGTGATATCTGTCATCAGAGGAAATAGGTAATTTAACCAGCCATTTAAAGTCTCGCAATCCAGCTGGTGGTGCAGACGAAATCCGGCGGAAACGTGTAGGACATTCTTTCCGACGGTCACTTAATCACTTTACCTTTTATTCCACTTGGGCTGGGATCTCGGAAAATGACTATCTGATTGTAACACCTCGGTTGTGACCCTGATTCCCAAAAAGGCACCGATGATTGCAAAAACGTTCGCTTGGGTCGCGCTGAATCGTTTCGTTGCATCCAGACATGAACACACAAGGCCTAACCAGGGGGCTTCCGACCAAGCAGTGGATGCACTGGCCACATATTCATCCTTCTGATGATTCTCCAAAACCGACATGAATTAAAACGCCGTAACGTCGCATGGTGGAAACATTTTTGCACTGCGTTTAACTCAATAAATCGCCAATAATTGTAGGAAATAATGCGTCCCGTCCAAACTTGTCACTGATACGGCTGCTTTGCGCTAGAACAAAAGCATCTGTTTGGAATTAGTTCGAGAAATATCTCGATGGTACTCAGTTCAAAAAGACTTTATATTCAATGGCGTTCAACCTGAGTGCAGATTTGATTAAGGAAAGCATAACGGACGGTTATCAGGACGTCCGAGTTTCTACAGACTGTAACATTACGGACCTTGGATTTTCGAACGAAGCAGCAATGCTCGGGAAGGAGCTGATGGCATTGTAAGTGGCTTTTATTCCAGTTACTAGATGCAACTCGAGGGTTACTATTAAGATTAACAACACAAATTAAGGTGTTCGCGATATACATCAGTCAGGCAAACTGAGCGCTACCAGTGGACGACCAACCAATGAAAATTGCCTCGGGCTTTATGTATCTCGACTCCATCATGCTATCAGATGAATCTGCCACATATAATGACAAACGGCGCAGTGACGACACCCAAACAAAATTTCTATCGCTGAAAAACAATGGCGACCGAAGGAGAGCAGCCTTAAAACCAAGTGCAATGTGTTCAACGAAGCCGTGAAACTCAGCCATTATGAGTTTAAGACATTAGGCGACTGAAAGTTTTTAACCACTTAATGCCTTAGATCTATGACGAAAGTGAGGTGGCGTGACGGTTTTGAACGAAAGCTTTGGAAATTGCTACAGAGTAAATTATCCTTCAAAGCGCATGCAATTTGTGACCGCAGGAGTTTCGACACATTCTTCTTCTACTGGAGGATAAGTCGGTTCCATGGAGATCAAATTCTATGACGATCCCAAAGTTGTGTTTACTCTCGTCCAGTTTCGCTTTCAGTAACGATAGCAGTAGATCGATAACAGAGCCAGATGGTTTCAATCCTTCAGGACGATACCGATCCACATGTTCAGCTGACCTCCAAGGTGACAACTGAATTCCGAACAGTGTGCGAGAGAGTATTTATCGAGAAATCTTTGTCAGAGCACCCCATTGTATGGTCAGACCACTGAAGGAGGGACGACCATTCAAATAAGCTGCATCACTTTATTTCGTCGTCATTCCTTCCGGTATGTCCGCAATATTTTCTGTAGGCATCGGTTATTGAACATTTCTAACCTTCTGATATTCCCGGCTTGCAGTGGACAGATTTCAAATCAATAAGTCAACACAGAGCAGATAGGATCACGAAAAGATCTGAATCTTCGTTCGAAGAATGACTTTACTGCCCGTTCGTAGTACAAATTGCGGCTGCAAAAAACAGCACGAATTTTCGGCTCCCGTGATTCGTGCTTTGCTTAGCCGTTCGGTAGCGGCATTGATCTTAGGTACCTGAATGAGGATACATTTTCGATTTGTTAGTAGCCCATGAATACCTGCTGGATTTTCGGACCTGAAAACATTGAGGAAGCATTTGTCTTGACAGCTGACATCCAGACTTTTACAACAGAATGATTAATTTAATCGAGAATTGGCAGCAAGAAGAAGGAGGAATCACCGACCACAGAGCCTAGTGATTCGACACACGCACTGCATGCAACAATCCATTCATTCGACCGCTGTACGGTCAAAGTCGACTTGAAAATCAACACTCCCGAGATAGTTACTTCTCACCTGGTGGTTGAATGAAGCATCGTCGTGTACAAGAAAGGCTCAATCACTATTCACTTATTTTAAACAGTTGAAATCGGCGCGACATTTGACTACCGATCAAAGATCGGGTTTGCTCAACAGCAATGAGGTCGATACTTCCATTCGACACCGCTGTCTTCGTAGAAATGATAGGATGTGGTAGGAGAATTCTATCAGCAACGTTGAGATCAAATGTGGGGCGTTGAGTCGCAAAACTTAGTCGATCGAACAGGTGGAAGTTGAGAAATGTAGCGAATAACCACAGATCGATTCCCACGGTATACGCTATTCTCCAAGGCAGATAATGGCTGAAAGATAGATCAAAGTGGTCAGCTGATGAATTGGGGAAGGATATGAAAGCTATATGCAATGGACTGTCATCAGTAAGTGCAGTTGGGATCCACGAGGTCTCCTTACGCGATTTTCGGCGATGTCGCTAAATCCTGCAGTCCGCTGTGTTTATACACCCTAAATGTTTCTGTTTCTCAGCAGCCCTTCTGACTGTTCTTCCATAATTGTTCGGTGATGTGAGATAGCGACCATAACTACAGCAGTTTAGTAGCTGTAAAAACAAACAAACAAACCGCCAAAACAAAAGCGTGACCTTTCCAGACCAGGCTGTTCAGCAGTTACTCATCGACGGCCATCAAATCGAAGGCGTACCATCATTTAAATATCCAGCTCTGACGAAGGATCAAAATACATGGATTGAAAATGTTCGAAGAAAGTTGTTACAGCTGCATCGTAAGCTGGGGATACTCAATAAGACTTGTCTTCGAACAAAGATACGCATCTTCCGGACTACTTTCCACTTTGAAACCTGGTCAGTGTAAACAAGGGGAATGGGTTAACACCCTCCCAACTTACATTTACGAGTCCCAACTTCATGCGGGGAAACTTAGAAAGTCAAACCACAAAATCTCCACGGATGAAGATAGGTACGACGGAGAGCACAATAAACCAAATTTACCAAGTCAAAATCCGCAGTCATGCAATCGCGTCATAGGTTCAAAGTGACAATCATCGCCAGATTAACGCCGCATAATTAGACCACAAGTTCAAGGTCATTCGAGGTTAAAGTCGAACCTAAACACCTTGTGAATATGGAAGACTACAGTCAGCTACACATATGCTCTGACGATAACACCTCAACCGGTGATGAAACATTTGCGACCTAAACGCAAATTTCAGTAACCAATATTGTGGGAAAATAATCAAACTGAGCAACGACAAACACTCACTTCAAACCACTGAAAAAACATCTCACTTTACTGAGACACTGTTCAACGATGACCAGTTAGTCTTTCTACTAACCCATCGAACCACTAGCATTCCATGAAGACTGTTCACTATCTCCAAAACTGTAGATTACTGAAAAGAAAGTTTCCAAGATGTTTAGCTACATGTCGCTTTTGGAACGTCAAGATGAGTAACTGACGAAATTGCGAAGAAAGCCTTAAAAAGACCGAAAATTATCGAGGCTTTTAACTGGTACGGAGAAAAAAATGGGAACTTCATTTGCCATTTGACCGTCCAAAAGTTGACACCATGAGCCGACTAGGAAAATGCGGCAAGCGTAACGGGATTTTCTGTTCTATAAGAAAAAAGCATAAAACCGAACATAATTGAGCCCTAAATGTAGTTTCGGCAATGCTCCTTAAAACAAACGCCTATCGATTGGAAAGAGACTTACCTGAACCATCTTTCTTGTCCTACTCGGAGAGACAGCCTCGTGTAGAAGCATCCTGCATTCACGAGTCGCTTGTGCTACGAGCTCATTGAATCCAGACGGCTTTCTTAGTACCTCATTTTGGAAGAGGCCCGTATATGGTGCGTTTTCCATAGTACCGTCTGCATTTTTTACACCATTAAATGCATCAGCCAATGGACTAAGTCGAGCAGCCTTCCGAAGAACATTTCTGTTTGGTGATGGAAAATATCGACCATTCAGGCAAACTCTGGTGCCAGTTTTAACAAATGCCAGAAACATCGGTGACTGACCAGGTTTATCACCAATCACAAGACTCTCATCAGAAAAGGAACTAGGACGGATGGCAAGCGTTAAACATTCTGGAGTGTATAAAAAAGAAAAAAACTAGATTGAATGTTCCGTAGTCGATTAATCACGCAGACATACAAATTTATCGCAGACCCGTTTACAGACGAACCATTATCAGAACCAAAGCTAAGGAGAACGGTAATGAGGAGAGAGAAAAAAGATACCGCACAGGAGCTCACTCGGTCGAAACCTCCACATCATTGATTATCCTACTAGGTTGACACTACCCAGTCATCTAAACTGTAGTGAGGGTTTAACTTTAGGAAGTCTTACACCAAAATCTATGACCAAAGGATCTATATTACAAGATACCGGAACGACTTGAGGGTCTCGCAACCCACTAGGGCCGAAGATTGAAGTCCCAGTTTATATGCTGTTCGCATGAGGTTAGACATCCTAGGTGCCAAGTGTATCCTTCCCCTACCATAGATGACAGTACGTGACCCGGGGTACGGTTGGAATCGGGCACTAGCCATCCCCATAGATTGAATACCAAAAAATCAATCAACTCTTTGGACAGCACTGTGTTCACCTTCGTCCTCGAGCGATAGCTAAGTTCAACTGAGTTTTTACAACTCTTAATCTTGCACCAACGTGTTCTGGTTTTGGTTACCACCTCACACTACTATCTAATCAAAAGAGAAGAGAATAAGGGGTAGTGAAAAATAAAATCAACAGTAATAAGTTGAACAGCTACATAGAAGAAGGGTTTCCGATGTAAGAACACCACTGACTACGGAATTCAGCATATTCGCCCTTTGTCTCTAACCACCACTTCCGAGGATCTTGTAAACCACAACCCGGTAGTCTGACTGCATCTATTCAAACCACTTCCTTGGTTAAGGTGATCATACCTGTTTCATGTCATCGACTGATCGCCACGACCAGTCTTTCAACTATTACCCGCCTCGGGTACCAGCGCACATCAAGCCGGTCGTTTTGTGGGCATGCGAGAAACATACTCCAACCACCTCAGCCTATTCTGATTCAGTGTCTTTTCTAAAGACTGAACCCAAGGATTCAGTATCTCATACCGAATCTCCGAGTTGCTGGAAAAATTCTCCCATCATATTCCGTCAAGAAAACGATGTCCAAAACCCGAAAGTCTTTGCTTATTCCACACCCATATGCCAAAATCAATCTTAACGCTGCTTTTACACTTGACCCGATGTTATGTCGACGCTAAAAGTGTTTCAAAATGGTGAATTCCAATTGAAGCCTCAGTATACGTCAGTTGAAATATTACCACGCCAAGACACTGCGTATATCATTCTCGACAAAGCGCTTGAGATGTACGGTCACTTAAGAACAGTTCCAGAGGGATTCAGGTCGAGCAACAATCAAAAAGATTAAAAAAACCACCTCAGGCCATAATGAGAAAAAAGCAACAACAAAATTGGGATACAAGGTAGCACACAAGCTCGTTTTCAGTGACTCCCACTCATGCCACTACATCACAATATATTAAGAAAAATTAGGGAAAAACCGGATACATGTTACTACAACGTCGCTCCAAAGACAAGCTCCTAAAGAACGTGATACCATGTGCGATCATACTGCAGAATTAGAAAGAACATTTGTGACACCATCTCATGTGTTCGGCTAAGTAAGTGATGAGAAACAATCTTTCGCGGAATGCGTTCAAATCATTGCGTACAAACAGGTGAATAAGAAGCCCCAAGTGTTGATGAAACGATTGGAAAGATTAAAACCATCCAATGAGTTCTCGCGAAACCTTGATTCAGACAAAACACTTGAAGGCTTTAACTGTGAGGCCCAACTTCTGTTTTCCAAATTACCAAAGTACACAAATGGACCTAGAAGTCGGGTTTGTGAATCTTTTTTCTTGATTTTCCAGTTTATCCGCGTCATCACAAAGGGAACTGCAAACATTAAATCAACTTTGAACACGCGTTTTCGGTATCATGGTATCAGGCATTCAACCGATGAGTTGTTGAGGCAAAAATATAAGAGACAACTAAGAGAACCGCAAAAAATGCAGCTATCATGTTATCAAGACAAGACAAAAGTGCAGGCATAGCTTATCTTAACAAGTCTGACTATGCAGCGAAAATGGAAGCCGCTATGAATAATGAACCAAAATTTGTAGATGATAAAAGAGAAGCACAAAACGCATCAGATAGTGAAATCTTTATCCAACATTCTGAGATGGTTGACGTAAAAGGATATGAGAGATTCGACCAAATTCGGCCTACGGGAACCACAACTCCGAGAATGTACGGTTAAACTAAAATACATAAAAATGGAGCTTCTTTGTGGCATGTTCTCGATATGTGCAATTCGCCTAATCATACTATGTCAAAGTGGTTGGTTAGGCTGCTAGAACCTGTTAGGCAGAAGAAGGTAAGACAGCCTCAAAGGTACATTTGAGTTGATTAATTCCGTGAAAGAATTAAATATGAAAGGGCGGCGTCACCTCCCATTTCACCGAATACTCCTGTGACTTTATCGAGAACAGTGGGTTAACGACAAGTCGTCCGACAGAACACTGAAAACAACCATCGTCCCTTCGTACCTACAAAGTCCAGGTTATATTTAACGATCAAATTTAACGCCAAAAGGACGGTGTGCTAATGGGGTCCCATTCGATCCATTACTAATGGACATTTTTATGACAGGTGGAAAGTGGTCTACTCGAATCGTCAATCCACACGCTCTATTCATGCAAACGTTATGGGGATGACATTATTACGTCATCGGGCTAGCAAAACTATGGATACACACACAAGACATAGGCGTCAGCACGAGATGGATGGATAACACAGGGCAATAGA
Organism: Fasciolopsis buskii; assembly: GCA_008360955.1. Lineage (NCBI taxonomy): Eukaryota > Metazoa > Platyhelminthes > Trematoda > Plagiorchiida > Fasciolidae > Fasciolopsis > Fasciolopsis buskii. Next base: position 94,514 of record LUCM01006601.1, read on the forward strand.
TGTCGCGTAACACAATATGGAATAAAGCTGTAACCGGGGGCACGAAATCTAAAGATAGGCCGCCCACTGACTGGATAGAGAACACTGAGATGAGCAAAAACGAGTATGGTGATTTTGGCCAACGCAGTGAGCAAGCAGCGAAAAAAGCACATCACAAATACAGTGAACTCTAGCGTATATCTGCGGTTAATTAGTTAGAGGAGACGCCATGGTGTAAGAAAAATCAGGGAGGAGTAACATTCGAGACTTAAATCTGATTAATCAAACAAAAAAAAAAATTAAGGATAACCTGATAGTTAACCGTTTCTACCAGAAACAAATGTGCGCAGAAATTTCTAGTGCCTTCGAATTTCGGGGACTTCGCCGTTTCCACAACAACCATTTTCTGTGTACTCAACCCCTCGATGAAAAATAATCAACTATTGACTAAGCTCAACTCGGCCCATTTAAATATGAAATTCACAACAGAGATGGAGTCGAATAATGAAATAGCACTCCTGGACGTACCATTAAGTAATCAAGAAGACAGTTCAGTTCGGCGACCACTACAAAGAAAAGCCACAGGGAATAGACAATGTATTTGATTTCACGACTATGAGCCTTTTAGTGTGAACAGAAACCTAATCAGATGTCTCACAATCAGAGCACAAAGAATATCTTTGGAGGATGGACTTGAGTTAAGACTTCAGATGGTGGAAAGTATTCATTGAAAACGGTTTTCTAAGCCCATCAATTAAATAAGATAATGCAGACGGGTAATGAAATCCCCAGAGGACGGCAGTGGAGAGGAAGCCAGTATACGTGCCTCTCGCATTCAAAGGCGAAAGGCCAGCACAAATCGCACGAAAAAGACTGACTGGCGCCAGCAATAGGACATTTTACGCAGCCAATCTTCGAGTCCCGTTCAAATCCCGTCCCGTGGTGTCACTAGAGTTGGAAGATAAAGTTTCCCGATTCTGCAATCTCGTTTTGTATTTACTCATTCACATGTTAATGAGGGACAACGCACATTGGCCACACGACCATGCGCTTGTCTGAACGCATCCGTGAGTACCACCCAACATTTCTGAGCACTGGATCAGCCAAGTCACTCAAAAGAGCAGTGGTTTCACACCTGGCACAGGCTAACTACGCGGTGAATGTGATGCAAGCTCTTGGTAACCAACATAAAGTCTGCGATCAAGTTTAGGCTGGCAAAGCATCGTGCCTTGAAAACAGCGGAAGCTTTCGCGATCTGTCTTCACAATCCGACACTGCGCACTCAGAAACAGTTTGTGATTGCCCTTCAACTCCGCTCACTCCTTATCCCAATGCAAATCCTAGACCAAACAATAATTGACACAACACGGTTATGCACAGAACACCACCAATCCCTTCCCACCCAAATTTCTGTATGACTAATCCAATCCTCTTAAAATTCATCCTAATACATTTTGATGCAATGGCATGAGTGCGAATTATTGAAAACGAGCTCGTGCGCCAATGTACTTCGTCAGAATTTACAAGCAAAATTAAGGCAATGGCAGTCAAAAGTATTGGACTACTCAGATCAGTAGCACAGTGAGAAGTGAAAAATACAGTAATTCAAAGACAACTCGAAATACCTGAGTAATATTGCAGCTTTGATGGAAGTGTGCTTTAAGCGAAGGTTGTGTCTCAATGAAAAGTTTTTATTGGTACTCACAGTCGTATCCAGATGAAACTCGGCTTATTTTCACTTCATTTCCCGAAATGCAATAATATCTCCAAAGCTCTTCAGAGTGACCCCCACAACCGAGTTTCGACAAGAAACCTCCTCTTTCTGTCGGTGTCCAACATTTCCGGAGCTATACTTTCCTTGACTTATTCTAACGCAGAGGCTTTCTGTTCCCCAGGTGCCAAGGCTACAGTCAAAAAGGTCCAGAATCATATTTCTCTATCGCGGAGGCTTCATTAACTGACGATATGCCATAAAACAATGCCACGACGTAAAACCTCATCCAGTAGCCCTGATCAGCCGCACTGTCCTACAGTAATTTTCCCGAACAGGGAACAAATTCTAATTTTCCACCGGCTCAGCTTGGTTTTGAAACTGTTATTATCACAGGAGATAAGGTCAAAACAACTAAAGTAAACTGTCTAGGACACAGGAACACCAACATATGGTGAACTATCTTCATTCGAAACGACTAGCGGCGTATAACAAAGGTGTCCCATCTCTCCATTCCTGTTCAACTTTGTCTTAGACAAAGTGATGCAAGATGCTTCTGGAGGTCTTCAGAATGTATGAGTCGAACTGGGAAATGGAGGGAAGATGTGACCCAGATTGCCTAGATGACGGCTTGAGTAGCTTACGCTGGACCGAAGCACTTGTGGCGTCGGCCTGATATTTCACTGAAGTTGAAGGGTCGTGTGTACTGTGCCGCAGTGCGCACAGTCCCGTTGTTTGAATGTGAAACAGAGTATGAGTGTGGCAGATGTTCGTCAGTTAGAGGTTTTCGACCACCGATGTCTACGTAGTGTCGCTAGCATCGGGTGGAGGGACCGGGTGAGTAATGTTAAGATCAGGAATCTAGTACTAGGTGCCTGCTCTCAGAATACCTTGTTTCACCGTATGAAACTTAGCAGACTACGCAAGGTCGAGTCATCTGTTGCGCATGGCGAAAACTCGTCTACCAACTTAGGTAAAGTATATGTTACATGTCTTCGTAGTTGGGGCCCGAAATACCCGCGAACTAGCTGGCTTGATATGACAGTGAACCGTGAACAGTGACGACTGTGTTGCAATTTTCTATTGAATAAGAGTGAATGAAGGAATGCGTTTGCACAGTTAGACTGTGTTCTGTGTTGGCTACAGCAGCGTCTTATCCGTTCCCTTTTGCTAAGGTTCTCTCCATGTTCCCCATGGATATTCATGAATTCATGAAAAAGAGGGCACCTTCGCAAACAGAAACACGTAAATCTGGGAGAAAGGAGGCCATCTGTTATGCTCCCGAGTTTGGTTAATCCGTGCACACTCTGAAGCACAAGACACAATCACTAGCGGCGCACGATATTACAGAAGCACACAGTCTGTGTTCTAGCAAGACACGAACACACACGGGGGTTGGAGACAATAGTTCGGGCTCAAGACTCGAAGCCCGTAATCGCACAACCAATGGGACGGAAACGCTGATCCCTTGAATGAGCGGCCACACAGAACAGAAAAATGCACCGAATAG
>LUCM01006606.1:0-47803 GCA_008360955.1 Fasciolopsis buskii
CCTTCAGGTTCCTCAATTACCTTCTGTACATCCGGTTTCTATTTGCCAATAGTCCAAATCAGTCGGTAAATAATGCGGCTATCCGGGTGACCACAAACTTTTTCTCTCTCCTTCCCTTTTCACAACTGATAGCGGTCATTTGGCAGACTTCTGTTCAGCCATCGTATTCCAGGGTCTCCGTAATTGCAGTCTAACCGTAGTTCAGGCGCAACAACTCGATTTGATTTTGCCTTTTTCCCCACCTCATTAAACTATTCCCCCGACTGGCAGTAAGTCAAGCGTGGCCTTCTTTACCTCTGTGTTGTTGAGACGTGGTATGGCGGCTTATGCGTCTTCATGACCCAACGAGTTATACATAATGGCTTATCTTAACCCGAAGATCTAATCGCGTCTGGAGGGTCAATGGCGGGCGTCCCTACGAAGTAGTCTTCTGGTCCTCCAGATTGGGCTGGCAACTCAATCGGAAAATTGAATGGAAGAATAATTGATCCAAGTAGGTGAGCCACTCCCCGCTGCCCTGCGGACAGGTTCTTGTTAGAACCAAAGGCTTTGATTGAGAACCCTACTTGTTTTCCTGGTTAGTGGCTGGAATCCCTAGCAGTCTTCGTCCAAAAACCTTAATGAATGGCACAAACAATGAATTCCATATTGCGAATCGGAACACGATGTTACGCAAGCAGCTGGTTATGTGCATGTTTACGAGAAAACGCTAAAACTGAACTATTGACAACATTAAGGCCACATATTTCAGTCTTAAGTAAACGGTTTCTTCAGTAAGTTTGATGCAAGCATTATGCAATCGTGACCACTTGTTTCTTTCTAATTGGCCAAGAAATTGAACCTTGGACGGTCGTAGGTTTCTGTTGGGTGGTTTCGAGAATGTTTCCATTGATAGGTGGTCAGTAGGCCTTCAAACATTTTTCGAGTAGAACTGCCCAAATGATACCCAGGTCATATGTCTATTAACAAAGGTGTTGCAGTGACAGTGACGCTTACGGTTATTTTGCATGGGTTTCTAGTTTTATTTGATTGCACCATGTTTCGCGGTCACTGTATGAGCAGAACGATTGAGAAATGGGAGAAGAGTATTATTGACTATGATAAGCTCGTCTGTATCATCTGCCACAGCGTCCACTTCTTACACTCAATGATCCACGATGCAGAGTTTACCGGCATCAGTGGAAATCGAGCGATTCGTGATTTCGACTCCACACAACGATAATCAGTAGAAGAACAACAACTTTTTCGGATCCCTATGTTCTTCGGCTTTCATTATGTGTAAAAACTAGTACTTGAAGGGGTGATTTGTTTATTTTCGAATCAGCAGAAACGTTCTTAGGATACTTTTCGTTATTTATGTTTCTGTTTGTGTTTCGTCCACGTGGTAATCTCTCGAGGTGGCTTTGACAACTGGATCTTTTAAGTGTATTTTTAACAGTGTGAAGAAGTGTATCGTGTCGTTCCACATTAGACTGAGAACCAAATTGACAGGAAGTTCCGTTGTAACCCACCTTACTAGTGCTCATGTCACTTCGAGACTTCCAGTTTTACGCTGCGTTTTCACATCCTTTGTGATTGTATATCGCAGCAGATATTAGACGCAATTACGAATGATCCCTTACTTCCTCATTTGCTGCGCTCAGCAATTAACCGCTCGTTTGTCCTCAGTATGTTTGTCTTACTGGGATAACTCGGAATATTAACACGATAATACTGCATGTGCAAATGAGCCTTTAGATGGGTTCTGCGGCCTCCAGAACATAGGTTCAACCACACTAATTCAGCACACCAATTCTGACAAGATTTCCGATATCCAATTGTACAGCCCGATGGGATTTTTTCTATAAATTTGCCTACGGAAGATAATTGTTAGTTAATTCGACTACATTCAATAGTCTGTGACTTGGAAAATTGTCAGACTCAGTATTTAAAACCAAACTGCTTAAACGCGAACTTTATTTTACATCGTCTTTATGACTAGAATCGACATCAAGAGAATGAGATGACTGTATTTGCTATCCATGAACAAAAGAAGAATGAGGTCCAGACCGGGGCTCCAAGAAATGAGACTCTCCACCAGGTAGTTAATTTTCAAACTATTTGCGGGTGGATTCAGTTCATGTTACCTTAGCAAAATATCTGAGACGACAGACTCATCGTTCCTTTCCCCTATGAATGGTTTATTTCGAACTTTCACGTCATTTGCATGCTTCTGTTTCAATCACTCAGGATCTGTCTCTCCTCTGTCAACGCATTGCCGAAATTGATGTGCAGGCCTTTGTCGAAGATAAAAAGTCCATAACAGCGCCAGATATCACCTTGTTCGTCCCATTTCGTCCCATGTTGTGTGAACGAGCAAACAGTCCGGAATCACTGTGCCAGTCAGTGGTAAAGTTGTGCAATCTGGGTTCAGTGGATTTGGGCGCTGCTCGAATCTTAATCGAAACGAAATATGATGGTGAACGTATCCAGGTTAGTAAGTTGATACAAAATCCCTTGGATTTATGTGGTTTTTTCTTTCGTGGGCATGCATTTCAACCGTCTGCCATTGAGTAGCCAACAAATTGCATCGGTCATAGTCTCGTCTTGGTAAGCGGTTACTTCATTGATAGTTAATTTACAGCTAGAACGATTGTCCAGATCGGTGTACACTCGCAGTAAAATGTGGATAACATTTTCACTGTAATTCCTTGGAATTCAATGGCTTTCTAATTATAAGTTCCGCACATTTCAGTCGAGTCTCGCCGATATCTAGCTGCCAACCCACCCTGTAGAAAAGCACATCATTACAGAGGGTAAGCAGGTGCCCCATCCGTACAGGCACCTTTCTCATACTTCCAAAATGTCTTCCAAGCGCCATTTTGATATCATTGGTGGGCTTGAAATGTCTTCGAGGTGACATCCAATGCAGTGATGTAAATTTAGGTCTACACCAGCAGCTGCGTAAATGTGCATAGATGCAGGTATGCCTTCACAACTTGTAAGCGGCTTTTGACGTCAAACAAAAGTCTGAGACTATTGGATAGATTACCAAGGTAAGTCAGGCATCGAATCCTTGACGCCAAGTTAAACAAAGATTGTTTACTCTGTGCAGTCTTGTCTGAGAGAATTTGCGAAAAATATGCGATATGACCGAACTCTGATTGAAGACGTCACTTTGGGGTCGAGGAATTGCTTATTCAAGCAGGGCTGTAATCTTAGCTTCTCTGCGAGTCCACCGATAGTGTGTATAGCTTCATGTAAACGGTATTTGGATCTTCCACGCGGTTGTTTCATCATTCTGAGCTGTACAAAATACAGCCTTTAAATGATCACTTTTGTGTAATCCTCGTTTATTGCTAATTTGTTTTTCGAGTCGCTGGCAGTGGATTTACACGTGTGTTCATTTCTGTGCTCTTTTGGTCTTATGCATACACTGGGTAAAAGTTGCTTTTTTGATAAGGGTGAATAACTATTCCTGAGTGTTTGACTGCCAAATGTATTTTCTTCTTATATCTTTTTAATTCCTTCATTAATGAAACGAAAGTGTACATCATTTTTCAGAAAGGAGGACTTCCAGGTTAGGAAGTTGACCTTCGATGGGAGGTGTCGAACCCGCGACCCTCACGTCCGAACGTCACGACCTTATTCGTTTGACCACTGCTGGTCTGCAAAAACTGCACAATAGTTCGTTTCAAAGAGTTGTGCATAGAATGCACTCCATAACATTGACTTATGTACCATTGTAGGGTTTTAAGAGGAATGGGAGTCGTATAAAGGATATACGTATATACTAGTGTATTATATTGCACTGTATTGTATTATATGGTGTCGTTAGGCTTTTGTAAGTACCAAGCCTAGGTTTCAGAAACAGAAATTCCACTGTTCGTGAAACATTAATGAAAATAGTAAAAATATGCCGAATTAATACCTTCGTGAGGATAAAATTTCGATATCTCCAAATCGAGATGACTTTGAACAAAAACAACAACAGATTCGTGATCTGCGGTATTGATTTATGGCTGAAGGAGTTTTCCCCAACAGCTTCCAAAAACGTTTATGGAATTTTCATACTGTAGTGGGATTTCATTCTTCACGTTCAGGCGAGTTAACCTAGACAACTAAGGTCATCCATGTTTAACTGGCCCTGTTACAGCCCGCAGGCAGACCCACTATACGAATCCTGTGAAGAAATTCACGATATCGGCTGATGCTACTTTAGGCCTCACAAGTACTAGAGCCTTAATAATATAAAAAGGGGAATTTCTGAATGCAATATAGTAGCAGGTACAAAGGATATATATATATATATATAATATATATATTATCCTCACGAAGGTATTAATTCGGCACATTTTTACTATTTTATTGATGTTTCACGAACAGTGGAATTTCTATTGCTGAAACCTAGGCTTGGTACCTACAAAAGCCTAACGGTGCCATATAATACAGTACAGTACAATATAATACACTGTAGTAAAATGCGTTACGATACTATGCGTCCGACACAATACAATGCATTACAATGCAATATAACCATTTTGCCTAAGTGTCCATCGAGACGTTGCCACTGTATGGAACTTACTTGACGAACGCAATGTCGTGTGTTCAATGTTCTGCTTATTCTTCCTATGCGATCGTGTTTTATCAGATTAAAAAATAAGAAAATCACTAACCAGTTTAATTCCTTTGCCCGTTCCGTGCATTTGGGAAAACATTGATGCCACTGCTGTTGTCTGGGCCGTGTCATTTAGTGATAATGGTTATCGTTATTGTTGGTGGCATTTAGGATTAAGCTGACAACGACTTCACGCATGAGCATAATGGAAGGGATGTGCCCCATAACCACGAAGACCATTACAGGAGGGGGGGCTTAGAGGAACCGCTAGTGGTGATCCTGAAACTTGGAGTTGTATAGTACCACAGAAGGGCTCATTAAATCAGGCGTGGTAACGAGCCGGGCTACAGAGAACTGCCATTCTCAACTAGTCTGTTTTTTACGTGATAACTTCGTCACTTGCTAGTACCCTTTCTACTTCTCCTCATCTGTTTCACTTTTGCTGCAGTTAATTTTATCTAATTGTACTCAGCCGAGCATATTTTTACTTTCAGTCATACTGTCCTAATCACTCTTGTTCTACTTCGCTTTCCCAAACATGAATAGATACACAAGTCTGGTAGCACCTATCGTTATTGGTCCCGTAACTGTTTGGAGTGGACCAACAGCTACGGTGGTGATGGGGATCTTAAACAAGGCAGTTTAACTCCACGGTTACATGAAGCCTTTCGTTTGAATGTGCGTGAATGTATTTTGGACGGGGAAATTATGGCATTTAATATATGGTCTAATACAATTGTCCCGAAAACATCCGGTTTTGATGTAAAACGCAGCGAATTCGCCAGTGGTTCAGTCGGTAACTGGTTCGGCGAAGATGAGGTGGATGCGTACCAACCGTGCGTTGTTGTATTCGACGTGATGTATCTAAACGGAAAGGTAAGTGAAGCCTTACCTGTGAATTGTGTATACATCTTATTCTAAAAATACACGTAGACATAGATTGACATATTCCGCTGTAATCTAGAGGTCTGTCGGTCATCTTTTCAATTGACTTCATTCACCGAGACCTGTTTTAGGTTAGTCTTGGTTGGAATAGTCAGCTGTATCTGTCCGCGACTTGAAACGATGCGTGTTTACTTCATTTTGCCCTCTGATTGGCGTTCGTTGTGCTTTTGGACGAAAATAACTTTTACCAGACAGCTGGCTGGACATTGCGGTTTGAAGCACTTTTGTGCTAAATCATTCCGTTTAGAGAAATAGTACTAATAGGCTCAACGATAATGTAGCTTAAATGGCTGGTTTCAGCAAACTAAAGTGATGCGTGGTAATTGTTTCTTATTTATGTGATTACTCCGCAAAATTGACCTAATTTGGTTGGCGCATTCTCATTCGCCTAACACTATGATACGATCTTGCGAAATCAGACAAACAAGATACTAAATGGATATGTTTATGAAGTCCCCGATAAATCTACTCTGGTCTTGTTATGCAGCTTACAGATAGCGCTGGGTAGTCGCTGGTCCAGTCGATCGTGAACAACGATGAGGAGTTTCAGGCAGGAAAATTTGTTTCTCTTCCAGGTTCAGGTTGCTAATGCTTTCAAGGAAATCGAACGTGACCCCTAAATTGGTTTCATAAAGCGACCTTCACCTGTCTTAGAAAATCAACTAACCAACCGGTAGACCGCTTGCGTATATTTAATATAAGTCTTCAAAGCTCCTTATGTGTTTCGTATAATCTGATATTCATTGCCTAAGTGGTAAGTCGAATATAATTTAAAAAAGAGCTACGTGTTTTAAAGTGTTGCTGCAGACGCAGTTGTTACGCACAGTATGTTAGAGAATACCCTTGTCAAAGTAAACAAGTGAATGTGTTAGCATATCCATAGAATATTACCCCTTGTTATCGCGAAAAGAAACAATCGAATCGCTAACATAGATAGCGACATCAGGTATTGATGTGCTTATGAATATATATATATATATATATATATATATATATTGATTGTAAGTAATATCTGAATGAATGAACAAAATTTTCAGTTCTTTCACTAGACTTTTCTCGCCTTTTGGCCATGCCGTGAGTTGATCATATTGACCAATCTTCCAAACCGCATTTGTCTCATAGAACGGCGTAAACCGAAGCAGTCAATCCGCTTGCAAGTTTAATAATATCCTAGTCACCTTAATCTATTCAAGTACTCTGCGTCCTCTAACGATCGAACTCTGTGACCCAGTATCCTGTTTCTAGCCTCAGAGTTACTGAAAGGATTCTCCCACCACACCCTGACAACAAGACGAAGACATAGATGTTCAACCTTCGAAAACCTCCAGAAATTGTCCGTCATCAACGGTTGTGTTTCTGAGTCGCACAGCAGGACTGATCTTGCTGGTGCTGTGTATAATCGACCTTGGAACAATACGTGGCTATCACATTGATGCCATAGTGAGACCGGTGTTCCGCGTCACTGCAAGTTTCATCCATGACAATTGACTTTCCTCACTAATGTTTGTCCCATCCACTCGACACATGCTTCAGGAACGTAGCTAGGCAATTATCTGGAGTAAGCAGTGCAATTGTTCTTGGGTTTCTCTCAGTCGGAAGTTAGAAAAATGATCCAAGTAGATGGGCTTCCTCGTCCCGCTGCCTTGCCGGCAGGTTCGTGTTAGGACGAAAAGCCTTTTTTAGGACCCTAATTGTTCTTCTGCTTAGCGGAGGGATTTCATAGCGGCACCCGTCCACCAACTATAATGGGTTGTACGTCTACAAAGAATTCCACGCTGCATCGATCGCCGCTCAGAATAATCAGACTCGCGCTGCCCGTTGCATCGAAGGAGGTGGGTGGTGATAAATGTGTTACTTCTCAAAGTTTTCTCTTTTATTTATTCTATGTCTTCTGCTCTCAATCGTCTCTCCTTGCCCACAGTGCTTAACCATAAGGCATCCAGCGATGACACCCCGATAGTAGCAACGACTTGTTATCAAATAGTGTTTCAAGCGGTTTTCATTTTGGTAGCTCACATTCCCTCAAACTGCTTCACTCCATGAATCTTGGCCTCTTCATTTTGAATGCTCTCGTGCAGGTCAGTCAATGGATGTATAGCGCTCACAGTGGACTGACGATCGATTTATGCTGTGTCGGTGAGACACGGATTCAGAACTCGCGCAATTTAATGCAACTAACTGCACCTAATATATCATTGTGATACTTCCTTCGAACGTCAAAAGATGAAACAGCTCAAGCTCTTAGTAATTTAGCCGTATTAAGCCCACCATCTTTGTCATCTCGTTTTGTCCTCCAGCAGAATGTAGGATTGAAACATAAAATAATGAGTTTTATGACGTACTCGCCACTCTTGTTTTTGGGAGCGTAAGCCCTTACATTGTGCGGTGGCAGATGAATTTAATCCACAAATTGGGAAACTCAGTGCATTAGAAGCTTGTTTAGATGGTCTATGCGCTTTGCCCGCTCACCGTACAGGTAGCGAAGATATACGTTGCCACTTTTAATGTGATAATCGTTCATTTCTATGTGGTAGTCTGCATAGCGCCGCAACAGTCCGCTCTAACTCTACGGGTAATCTGAATTGGATCGGCCATATCGCAGAACGCTACCGATGTCCCGGTTCTGTTCAAAACTAAATTGAGCTCGTCCACGAACGTAGAATCAGACAGTGATTTAGATATAACGTGAGTTTCGTCTCAACGTTTTGGTCATCGACTTTAACCGCAAACCCTGGTAGCCGTTGAAAGTCTGTCTGCATCGGCTTCACTGGGATCAAATCACACACGGGATTAAGTTGGCAATAGGTTTCCCCTTCGGTTCTGGATCCAACGGTCAGCAAAGACAATCTCATAATTGTCGCTGAGTCCAACTCAGAAAAGACGTCAGATCCCTAATTGTAAGAATGTTAATAAGATACACTAACAGGTAATGTTAAGAGCCTTAAGAAGGACGGTGAAAACTTGTGGATTAAGGTAGCCAAATAAATGGAAGTAGCAATGCTTCAGGTAACGATCAGAGATTGTTCAAGCGTTTTCACTTGTGAGTGTCGAACTTCGGTTACTGGAACTGTGCGATGTAGATGTAGGGAGCTCATTCAGTGCAGTCAACAAAGGCTCGACTGTTGGGTTGAATATATCAAGGGTCAGTTTAGATAGCCACGCGCCAATATAGTTAGTCCGACGTCAACAACCACAAATCCTTAGGAAAAGCCACTTGAGTCCCCCCTAACGAAATTGGAGGTAGATTTGACTGTTGAAACAGAGGACAAAAGTCCCGATGAACTCCCCGTTCCCTTCGAGCTGCGTGGAGGAGCCTTATAAAAACGAATATTTCCTTACTCCATTATATTTGGACCGGGGAGCGCATTCCGTTATGGTGAGTAAATCACTGATTGCTCACAGTGAGTTTAGCAACCATCGAGGAGTCAGTTTAATTACCTTAGTTACCACGGTCTTAGATTCGATAATGCTGCGCCGTCTGGCACTCGGGATGTGCCCTATATCCAACACCGCCCGACAATCGTGATTTTTCTCATCCCGAAAGATGCGTTCGACTCAGCCGGTCGAATAGCGCTATTCGGTACTCTTTATGGAAAGGATATGCCAGAAAAGTTTGTCAACCTCCCAAGAGCACTGTACTTGCATACCTGTGATCAAGAGAGAGTACATGGTGAATTATCAAAGTCATTCGAAAGGATTAGCGGTGTTCAACAAGGGTATCCCATGTCTTTATTCTCGTTTAACTTCCTCATCGACTAGATACTCTAGGATGCTCTAAAAGGTTTTCAGAATTTGGGCGTCGGACTGATGAATGGGAGAAGTTGTGTGACCTAAATTACGCGAACGAACTTGTGTGCTTATTCTGATCTGCAGAGCATGGTTAGAGTATGCTAGACGAACCGGCAAGAACTGTTGTTCCATTCGGCTTGTTTTGTCCCTTCAAAGTATAAGGCGTTGTTACAGGAAGTGCCAAACTTAATACTAGATGGATAGGAATTAGTGATTGTCCACCGTTTTAGTTACCTCGGCATCTGCCTGATGAAGGTGACTTGGCAGTAGGCCTGAGCACGCATTTATTCAAGGATCGAGCGGCGTACGGAGGACTGAACCGCTTATGTAGTGGGCCGGATGTTTCACTGATGTTGCAAGTTCGTGTATACAGTGCCACCGTGCGTTCAATTTTGTGTGGTTGCGAGACGTGGATTTAATGTGCCAAAGACGTTCGTCGTCCTGTGCAACTGGATCATCAAGAATATTCCTTCTCATTGTATCTAGACTTCCTTGATTGGGTCACTTGTTGCGTATGCTAAACACTCATCTACCATACCGTGTCTTGCTTTCTCGTCATCATACGGAGTTGAAGAAGCTACGTAATGAACAACAAATGACGTGGCATGAGAAAATGCGCAATGATTTTCGCTATAGTACACATCTCATGTCTTTGTCGCTGGTGTCCGAAAGATCCGTCAGCCATTTGTCCGGAGACATTGAATGATATGAGGGCGCACCATGAACAGTGGAGATCGTGTTGTCACTTTCCGTTGAATAAACGATTGAAATCATCATGTATTCATACAGTTAGACCGTATTCCATATGTTGGCTACTGCGGCTACTACTCCGATCATTCTCTCTTTATTCATCTTCCTTATTCATTCTATTTACAGGAGCTGTAACTCAGTGTAAAGGGCAGCGGTCACTGAGGCTTGCTCTGCTGTTGAAGGATGATGAGTTAGTACCTATTTTGTCAAGAAAAGCCCAAGTACTATATCTGAATAGTTCACTGTGCTGCCAAAAGTAGTTTAACTCTATGGTTTGCGTTGCTCAGACCCAGGATTTCTTTGTATACGAAGCTGGCATTGGTGACAAAAATGGGGGAGTATAGTATATTTTCCATAGCAGAAAAAGTCATGCGTGAACTTGTCTGTGCTGAGTGATTTTGATGACTTGAGGGGAGTGTTAGTGAACATCCTTTCCAGAAACTACGCATTAGGCTTTTCACCGACGCCATCTTTCTAGATATTTGGTACAAATATTCAAACTTATAACCTCGGTCATTTTTAATTGTGAATGATATAATGTTAATAACAGCGTTATTGACAGGTGTAATGTGCCAACGTTTCAACTACCATGGGTAGTCTTTCTCAAGGCAAATTTTACCATCCTCGGTCATTTTCGTTTGACATTTTTACTATTCTTGACAAATGTACAATTGACCTAACTTTGAAAAGTCATCGACCTCTGTAGGACTCAGGCCCATTTGCATTGCATGTCCCCTGCCAGCTAATGGTCAAAAGGGATCAATGTTTACGCGCCCAAATCACGCAAATACGGTACAATCACTCATATGTTATCTTGCACAGATGAGCTTAGTGCTCCTGCTCTACTCTGATTGCAAAAGACTGATCTATTTGTTTAGTTTTTGGGTAAAAAGTTTGACGGTATCAATTAAAATATCTCTCAACACATTCAAAGTGATTTCAGCATAATTGGCAAATTGCACAGTAAAAAACAAGTAAAAAACAGTAAAAAAAGGAAGTAGAAGTAAAGATCCATATAAGAACTAGTTTGCTACTCTCTTCTAAAGGGCAAACATGTCATTCGTTTGGAAGACAAATGAAGAGAGGATGTTCCCCAGTTTGGTATTTGAGATCTGGGTGTGATAACCTTTAGCCGTGATTGGGCGCCGGAGTCATTTCTTCTATTCATTCTTCGCTATACACTCCCCAACCATCTCTTCGTTCCATCTTCATCCATCTGTTGCGAGGTCTTCCGTGCGAGATTTGAAGAAGCTCTCTCACGGGCACTTCTATCACCTTCCGTTGTTAGATTAATATCTTCCTACCTTTCGGATCAAACTTTCAAAAAAAAAGCTGCACCTGAAGGTCCCTGAGGAAAAAACCCTTTCGCTGTGTGAGTTTCATACGCTGATATAAGGTATTCTGAGAGCCGACGCCTAGTACTAGATTTCCGACCCCTTCATTACTCCCCTGGTCATTTCATCCAATCCTAGCCATACTACGTAGACATCGGTGATCGAAAACCTCCAAGCGACGAATATCTCCCATACGCATACTTCATGTCTCGCAACCGCACAACAGAACTGAACGCACTGCGGCACAGTACACGCGATCTTTCAAATTCAGTGGAATACAGGCCGACGCCAAAAGTGCTTCAGCCTAGCGTAAGCTGCTCGAGACTTCGAGATACGCGTGTTTACCTTTACTTCCGAGCTACCGTCGTTCGACAAGCAGCTGTCGAGGTAGGTGAAACCGTCCACAATCGTTAGTTCCTCTCCACCAAGTCCCAAGTTCGGCACTACTCTCGTCCAGTTCTGTAACAGCACTTTGCACTTTGAAGGTGAAGAGCGCATCCCAAACCGAGCAACCGATCTAGAGAGTCTGTCTAGTGCCTGTTGTGCATGGTCCGCGGATTCGAACGGACACATAACGTAATCTGCGTAATCTAGATCACACGGCTTCCCTCTATTTCCCAAGTCAACTCCTACATTCTGAAGACCTCCTAAAGCATCTTCCATCACCTCGTCCATGTAGAAGGTGAGCAGGAATGGAGAGATGGGACACCCTTGTCGAACGCCGCTGGTCGTTTCTAAATGTGACAGTTCACCGCATACCCTCACGCTACCGCAGGTGTGCGATTACAACGCTCGCAACAGGCTTACGAACTTTGTCAGCATATCCTTTAAATGGAGAGCACTCAATAATGCTGGTCGACCCACCGAGTCGAAGGCACTTTTCAAGTCCAGGAAGACTACGATCGTGGGGCAGCGGTGCATGTGGCGCGTTTCCAGTAGCTATCGGAGAGTGAATATATGGTCGATGCAACCTCGATCTAGACGAAATCCGGCCTGCTGTTCGCAGATGTTACTCTCGCGAATCGGTGTCAAACGGCACAGCATTGTCGAAGCTAAAACCTCAGTGACTATCGGAATTAAACCTATCCCACGATGATTGTTGCAATCACTTCGTGTGCCCCTCTTGAAGATGGGTACAATCAGTGACTCGCCCCACGATAACAGAATACGATCCTCGTTCCAAATATCATGAAGCAAGTAGGTAATTGATTTCACCGGAGCTTCCCTACTCAGTTTTAAAATAACTAGGGGAAGTTCGTCGGGACCGGCCGCTTTTCTCCATTTCAGAAGTCGAATATTCGACTGTCGACCCCCCAACTCCGTTGGGAGGGTAAGGTGTCGGTAAACGAACTTGGGATATTCTTGGGATAAAAGATCACATTCCCGCGAATAACAGAGACCAAACCAGGGAAACACTTATCTTTTGTCAAACCACCTGGCTAAAGAGCATGTTATCAGACTCATTTCCCCCTCTTCGAAATTATTGTTTCATACGTGGATATTCATTATGTACCCCAAGCTTGCCGGTATTCGTTCATGTTATCCGCTTTGTCCTAAGGATGACCGGTGTTTCAACAAAAGCAATTTAACTGATATATATATATATATATTATATACAGTGAACATACACTGTACAAGTCGGAGGAATCGAACGTCTAGTCAAGTGAATGTGTTACGCATCTCCAAGGGCGGACACTCAACAGTCACAATCAGTCCATGCCAAATGGCGTGCTAAAATCGAACCCAAGTACTTCACAACAGGTGGGGACCAGACTTAGGACGGAGGGACAACAGTTGGATTTGCTTCAACTTTCATAAGGGCGTTAGAACATAAGTGCTGTGAAACGAGTGCATCCCACAAGTCCTGAAACTTTGAGCAGCATAAGTTCCTGATTGACCTAGGTAAGTTTAAAAATGAGGAAAACATTGGAAGTTTGTGTGGCAAAAACCGCTCAAAACGGGCAATAGTTCTCCGAACGATTTAGCTTCCTTCATTTGGATAAACAATGATATTCAATGAGCAGGGAGACTGGGAGGAGAAACCAGTCTAGAGTAGTGATTTACATGGACCAAAGATCCTTGTGTGCACACAACAGGCAGTTAGAATCACAATAGTACAAGGCTAAAAACTCCAACACATGATAATGCATGAATGGATTACATCCGACCGGTTCATCGAAAATCGTAAACATGTTTACTCAATCGCGAGGGCGAAGTCGTATTCTGATTGAATGGATACTATCACCGTTGTGCGACGTTCCACAAGGCAATACAATCTTTCTTGAGCGTTTCCTGTTCTGGGGCTCATTAGTGGATCTAATGCAACAGCCATTCCATTACCCTGCTGTTTAACGTCGAACGATAATAACAATGGTAATGCAACAGATTCCCAATAGGTAATGCAGTCAGATACTTGTTAAAACCACGGTGTGGACCGTTCAACTGCGAATTCCTCACTGTTTTAGTCCTCACTCTTGTTTGTTGGATTAGTTTTAAGGATCCATTCGAAATGCATTCATGTGAAACTAACTGTTACTGACCACACAGAAATTCAAGATCATGGTGTTCTGCGAAAGGACGAAATAATGTGGGCGAGTCGCTTATTAGCGTAATGCAACAGATTCCCATTAGGTAATGCAGTCAGATATCGAGGATAATATTTGTTAAAAGCACGGTTAGACTGCAATTACGGAGACCCTGGAATACGATGGCTGAACAGAAGTCTGCCAGATGACCGCTATCAGTTGTGAAAAGGGAAGGAGAGAGAAAAAGTTTGTGGTCACCCGGATAGCCGCATTATTTACCGACTGATTTGGACTATTGGCAAATAGAAACCGGATGTACAGAAGGTAATTGAGGAACCTGAAGGCTCGCAGGGTCTCCCCCCCGGGAGTGTCACGTGGAACACTGCGCAGGGCATATAAGGGAGCAGTTTAGTTGGTTCGCTTCCACAGTGAACATTTAACTTTACGCCTGCAAGTAAAACAATCCAGGTGGATGTGGCGCTTCAGTAGAAATTGAGATCTTTCGGGATATGCGTTTCGTAAAAGATAAAAGGTTGGTGAACCAGATGCGCTGTCACTGTCCTGTTTTAATGATGGTGGCGAAATTTTACCGTCAGAATTAACGAGACCGTTGGAATCGATCTGGGACGACCGGCAAAATCAAATAGTTAGCGTGGATCAGTGACTGTCATCATCTTCAAGGAACATGATGGAAACTGCTTTGGAAATCGCAGCGGAACTATTTCGGTGAATGCTCCCTCCAAATTGCTCGGAAAAATTATCCTCTACCGGTTGTCTGCTGCTTGCGAGACATGTTCACATGAGAATCAAGCCAGTTTTCCTCTCGGTCTAAAAGTCTCAGATTGCTCAAATTGGTAATTGGGGGCTCAGTTTCTCTTTTGTCAATTAAAGGCATCTGTGTCATCAGTGTGGCACTCATGTATCGTTCCAAGGTTGATTATATACAGCACCAGCAAGATCAGTCCTGCTGTGCGACTCAGAAACACGACCGTTGATGACGGACAATTTCTGGAGGTTTTCGAAGGTTGAACATCTATGTCTTCGTCTTATTGTCAGGGTGTGGTGGGAGAATCCTTTCAGTAACTCTGAGGCTAGAAACAGGATACTGGGTCACAGAGTTCGATCGTTAGAGGATGCAGAGTACTTGAATATTATGTCCGCAGGTCGGCTGCTTTTCTTTGATGCTGTTTTAGTTCGTTCGTCACACGACCCAACCGATCAAGCAAACAAGCCAGAACAATTCTCACCGCGTATAGTGCAGTAATAACGATATTAAATAGTAATAAAGAATTTTATTTGCTCTGTGGTTGGAGACAGTTAACGGTGATCATGCAGGAAGTTCGATTCGTTTGTTTGTTTTGTTCGTTCTTATGATTTCAGCATATTAGGTACCCTGGCTGCGGTAACGAGGGACCCTGTTTGATCCGCTTTGCCGCTGACCCGTCTGTGTATAGTCCATTGGACTCACCTTATTTCTTTTAGAGAGCATTAAGATGCAACCAAATTTACGGTGAATACTAGAAGGCTTTTTGGGTAGCTTTCGCGGTGTTTTATTTCTTGATGACCACCACAAATTGGGTGACAAAATAGCCAGGCCTAGCCCAATTGCTGTCATCTCCGAAGGCAGTACTTCCCAGAGCATCCTTTCGCACCTGCAGTTTTCTCAACTTCTAATTCATCGGTTAGATTCCTCAGTTTTTTTCGAGTTTTAACACGTGCGTAGAAGTAGCCCAGTTATACGTACTGTTTGTCGTCTTTCGGACTAACCACGAAGCTCGATCGGGAGATTTTGCGATGCCTAAAATGAGCTGCCTGTCGTCTGCCTCATCTACACTAACGCATGACTTTTCTTCAGTTTATTCAAGAAAGACTGTTGTATCCTCGAGCTGGTCACCACAAACTGAGCGCAACACCATATTCCAGCTGGCATTGTGGTTGTTCATAATGGAGTTCCAGCTGATCTCCTCAACAGGCACATCCTGTGCAGATTTTTATATACGTTCTATTCAAACAGCCTCATACTCGGTTTCCGTGCCTTGTTAGGGCGACCTGCCGTCATCGCTGAAACAGTGCTCGTCCATGGGGTAGGTATTCGCTAGTCTTCTCGTCCTGTATTTTACGAAGATAATTTCCGTTTATCTGTGGTTACTGCGACACACCTATCTTCACTTTCCCATCGTACGAAGCAATCAAACGTGACACCATTCTCACGGCACGTGCTGACCTCCTGGTTGGACCCCATTAGATGAGGGTTATTATCAGTGGGCTCTGTAACTTCTCAATAATAAGTATAAAATGAAAATCCGCTCTTTTTTGCATCCAAAACCAGCAAAATGAACTTGGTTCACTCGACAAATTGGCACTCTAGAGCCGTGTCCTCGGTAACTTATTGGTTAGACCGTCAACTCTGTAGGCTGAAAATGGCCTGTTCAGTTCCTGCTCACAGTATTGACTTTTGTTTTCTCATCTATTCACGAATGTCGAAAACATTAGCAAATACTGAATCTGATGCATTTCGCGACATTTTCGATAATCTGCAAACGTGGCTTGCCTGCAAATCAAATGACACGGTTTTTGGGGCGTTCCCGTTTGCAGTAATTGGAATCATTTCTATGATGTCGATCCTATGACCATTTTTTCTCTTCCATTCAGTCCCTAACCACGACACCCCTGCTTGAACGGAGAAGTTTGCTGAAAGAACTGTTTGTTCAACGTAATCTTAGGGCAAATGAAGATCCATTGGAGATCTCGGATAACGATGAGTTTGATTACCTCCCGGAGCCAATACTAGATGGTACGGTCTATCTGTCCCGTTGGAATTTGGTCCCCGTCAAACTTGAAGAAGTGAACAAGATATTTAACCGCCTGATCGATGCTCGTCAAGAGGGGCTGGTTGCGAAACTCACCGTGGGTACAAGCCCCTATCTACCCGGCAGAAGACTACACGGAGGGTGGTGGAAACTGAAACCGGATTATGTGGAAGGGTTATTGACCGATTTGGATTGCCTGGTTGTGGGAGGCTGCTATCTGTCTGTGTTAGGCCGACGAACAAAGCGAATAGGACACTTCATTTGTGCAGTACGGGATGATAGAAATCATACAAACGAAGTGACTGGGGCCGAATCACTGCCGACATTCTTATCGTTTTGTCGAGTAAGTGTCTTCACACGGGTCTCTTTTGTTTCGAATGACTTGCGACAAATAATACAGTTAGTGATTAGGAATTGGAGATTATTCGGAATGCCGCATCTGTTTGGCGAGTTCGTTTGAGAGAGTAAAGATAAACTGTCTGTCGATCGAGGAGATTGGTTGTACTCCTATCCACCGTAGTCCTGCTATTTCTTTGAATATTACTACAGCTTTCTATATTCCGTGTGTGATTCCAGTAGATATATAAGTGTTACTGTGCACCAATAGGTTCGTCTGTGCAATTTCAAACGGAAGTGAAAAATATGGACATTTTGTGAAAATGTAAAAGAATAACAGGCACCGTACTGTTGTGCAATAGCCTATTCACTTTACGATCAATTCCCTCCACCTGTAATTCATTTTTAAGGTTCTTCTGACATACTGCGAACGAATCATTGACCCATTTCTTAATTCTGCAGCAGGGAGTTTCTTTACATCCTGTTCGACGAGTCTCAATAGACATTTTGGGCTCACTTCATATCGAAATTGCATAAGAAAACTTGAATAAGGTTTAGCAGAAAGGGGCAAATGCGATGCTCTTTCGCTGAGTCGCTAGTGGAAAACGAGGAATAAGACTTGCAGAACCGTAATGGTTTGTATGTAATGGTTGCTAATTGTTTCTCAATTTCTTCTTTCCAGGTGCTTTAGGCAAATCCTACGACAGACATCGTGAAAGGTTTTACGCAGCTTTAAAGACAAACACCGTGACTTAGTCACCTTGCGCCATGGTTATTCTGTGGCCATAGATCTGCTTCTGGGGCTGAATACTACTGATCTAAAGTCAGAGGCTCTTGAGGTGTGTTGCTTGGCTTAAACACTTCGGAAATGTCGCGGAGTTCGAAATCCGGTAAACCATATTGATCTCTTTTTTGCGGTAGTCGATGCACTACTAGGACGGTTTTCAGTAGGCAAATGAAAACTCGAACTTTGCCCCGAATTGTTGAGTTTATTGGAACCGCTTTGCCTGAGGCCATGGGTCTTTTGGAACTTATGCTAATCTGACAGTTCATTTGAGTGGCATTGTTCGTACCTTGTTAGTGAATAAAATAAATAAATCTAATGCGGTGACTGTCATCAGTAGGTCTGTGGTGAGTTCTATATTGTTGGATGCTCAACAGGTTTTTCTGTTTTGTTTTGCATATACGCCACATTTTACGGAATTTCCCATCGTTGCTTGGACAATACACGAAGAACTCAAGTACTTCAAGATGCTAATATTTCGTATTAATTTTTTCAACCGCTCACGTAAACCAATCTGAGGATTCTGTTGCACTGAGCTATCAACTGCAGTGAGCGGCCTAAAGGTTAACTCTTGCATAGCAAATAGTTGTTGCCATCTCGATGAGAAATGCAGTCTATAGTTACATCCTCTGTGCACAAAGAACCGATTTATGTGGTTTGAATAACACAGCTCCTGAAAGCTAACACCCTAGGGTTACTACTGGGCAACAAAGGTTTGAAATGGGGTCAAATGTGTATTCAGTTGTCGCCTAATGTTTTGCAATCGATAACCCACCCCGGTCACGATCACGATAACTTTCCGTTGTTTTTTGTGTGTGATTTGGCCGATTACTTGGGAAAATATATTGATATCTATTTTTGAAGACTTCGGGCAGTTCTGCCGATGTTTATCGATACCTCTGCGGATGAACTGATATACCAGATGTGATGGAGAGTGACAGCCTACTAGGCTCATATTGGTTCAGAATAATCATTCGAGTAGTTGTCAGGATGCAAAGCTCTCTACCGGAGAATTTGCGGTTTATGGTCCAAACAAGTTTTTGATACAAGATACGCTCAGTTTCCTAATTACTTAATTCATTCCTGCCTCTTCTCTGAGGCTGCTGTCTCTACCTATATCCATACATCTGCTGCCTCCTCTCGACTTCCACATCCTGATTTCTCCAACCAATATTTCAAACTTATGTGGTTGAGAACTTCCTTTCCATCTTTCAGCCATCATTTTTGCACCATTTAGTGCTTCCCCAATGGGAACTAGCCTCTGATTTTTGACCTGTTATGTTTAGCTATTGAAATATTGACTTCTTGCAGACCCCGGCTGCTAAATTACCATTGTTAATGATTTCAACGCCCACAACAAAGACTGGATTTGCACTCTTCGGACTCTTCGATCATGGGACGTGAAGCTGAGGCTTTCGCCATGATCAACAACCTCTTTCAACGGGTTGACCCCTTTATGCTTTTTGGCGACCACGCAAACACTTTTGACTTCATCCTTACACCATTTCCTTCATCATTCTCTAGTATCACTTACTTGTCTCCTTTGGGCTCATCAGATCATTGTCTCATTTTATTTTTCATTCTTTCCTCTCCCCGTCTCAGTACCCAACTCCAGACGCACCTTTTGGTGCTACGACTGCCGATTGGGATTGTTTTGTTACTTTGGCCTGTTACCCTTCGAACAACTATTGCTTTGCCTCTGATGTTTTTCTGTCTTTTCCTAATTTTACTGAAACTTTTCTTCAAGGTATGGATTTCTTACATTTTACATTTCTCCAAACTCATCAAATTACGATCTCTTTAGTGGTTCAACCACGCCTGAAACCCTGTAGTTCCTTCGAAAAACTGCGTACCACCGGCGGCACCATTCACCCAACCAAGCATCCGGTAGTCCTTTTGTCCAAGCTACGAAAGAATGTTCGCTTGCCATGCAGAAGGGTAAAGACTGCTTTGCACATCACAAAACTGAATGATTAGCCTCATCCGCCACCGGTAGCCGGTTATTTTGGTCCCTTGCAAAAACGATATCCCGCAATTTCCACCCTTTCAACTTACCTCCCATCAACAAATCCACCATACGTGGTCTGCAACCCGCTTGACAAGACCGAAGTTTTTACCGACCTGTTTGCTTCAAACTCTACTCTCTCTATCAGTCCTACTTCTTTGTCTTCTTCTCACGTTTCCAGTCCTACTTTCCTTCCTGCTATACCTACCAAAATGATCCGCCAAGTTCTCTTGTCTGATCATTTCCAAACCTCCCGGTCCGGACGGTGTTCCACCCATCGTCGTAAAAGTGTGTGCTCCAGAGGTATCCCCCATACTACGCCGTCTCTTTTTCTTCTCTTAACCAACGTACTTTGGCCCCTCCACGGTAAAACACAGTCATTTTTCCATACCAAAACATGAGGAATCTTCTGACCCATCACTAACATTTTTGTGATTTAGAGTTTTCGAAACTGACTGGCTGCATCCGTTCCTCGAACGTGAAGGTTTGCTGGCTAACCGGCAATATGTGTTTCGGTGGCTTCGTTCTACGGGCTATCTTCTATTTTTCACTTCACATGGTTGGCTGCACTCGATAACCTGGGAGAAACACACTTGGTCGCATTGAACATCCTTAGGGTATTCAGTTAAGTTTGGTTCGCTGTCGAAATTATCTTCGTTCGGGTTCCATCCTGCTCTCTTATGGTGAATTTCACGTTTCCTCATCAAGCGGCCCATCTTTGTACGAATCACTGGGATTTTGTCTCACCCGTTCTTTGTGAATGCTGATGTTCCCCAAGGTTCCATACTCGCACGCACCCTCTTCCTCCTATTTATTAATGATCTTATATCAACATCCAATCCCCGTCACTGCTTTGCCGATGATGCCACTCTTCATTTCTCCTTTTCCTACTCAAGTGCTCGTCAAGTTTCTACCAATGTCATTCATGACCGTACTGTTCTCAGTGTACCAGTTGCATCCGATCTCTTATTTATCTTTGCTTGGGGCTCTACTAACCATGTCAGTTTCAATCCCTCCAAAGCCTATATCTCCTTTGTTTCACTCAAACACCTCCATTACTCTCTCCAGTTAAATTTTGACTCAACGTTTTTGCATTCCAATGAATCACTTGCACTATTGGACTTTATAAATTCTTCTCTTTGTTAATCCACTATTCTGTTGATAATTGCCTCTCCTGCTGCGCGAAAATTTAGTTTTCTACTCCTCACGGGACCCCTTTTTGCATTCGCCCACCTGCTTTTATGCAATGCCCAAATCCGCCTGACACTTGAATGCTGCTGATATTCCGCTTCAGCTCTGTGGTCGATCGGGTTCAACGGAAAAGCTGTTTCGTTGATCAGTTACTCCTTCCTAACTCCAAATCTACAGTCACTTGTTCATCACTAAGCAGCTGCATGGCTTTCTCATTTCTATCGGTTTTATTTTGGTTTCTGCTCTTCTGGTCTCGCTTCGATAGTCCCCATTCTCACGAATTTCTCTCGTTCTTCTCTTATTCAAGCGACCAATCATCCTGACCAAGCCTTCATCCCTAGACGTCGAACTTTCTTATTTAAGCCTTCTTTTATTCCCCGGACTGCAAAAATCTGGAACACACCCCATCTTTCCGTTTTCCTAACAATCTAGAATATTCCTATTTTTGAAACAAGAGTCGACAAGATGAATTCTACTTGACTGTTCCCCAGACGCATCGCCCCTTACAGTATATAATTTGGTTATGAGGCCTACTCCTTTCACCGTAATTCATCCTGTGTGATGAATCATTAAGAGTAGGTTCTCGTTCGAAGGTGTCTTACGTAAACCGCTTTTTTACTCTTTGTGGATTAGGTTACTCTTCGATCTTTGTAGACTGTAGACATTCATGAGTTTTGCCGGGTAACCATAGCACATGTTTTCCTCTTGATGAGAGTCGAGTGAGCAAATACATCAGACACGGTGATAGAGTTCTTACTAGGCTGTTTCTATGCCAGTGATGTAAAAACTTGAAAACCACTGCACGTCGCTTTTCCGTGAATTCTATTGTATTATGCGTACAATAAATAATGTCGCATTTCAGTCAAAAAAATGTGAGGGAAAAATAAATAAAATAAAAAATACACTCATCGCCTCGTGAAAAATATAAAAACTCATCGAGGGATAATCATAACGCATTATGATGTGTTGCTCAGGAATTCGGCTAAAACACGGTCACGGTTTGCCAAAATTCGAGCTAAGTATGGGACAATGGAGTTCCTATAGATATTGATTCTGGACGACATGGAACGAAAAGCGGATCGTGCGGAAACATGAGAACGACACTTTGAAAGATCGTTGTGCAGAGGATGCGTGAGATCTGCAAGTACTGTGAGCAAATTTCTCACATGCTGATAAGCTTTGATCACATAGATTTAGGGACAATTCAGTTAGTGGTGCGGAAAACACCCTCCTAATGATTGATAGCCCCGACGAAGAATTTTATAGGCTTCTCTGAGTAAATCTGGAAATATAACTGGAGAACAGTAGAGAAGGATTGGAGAAACTGATATACAAATCGAGAAGTGGTGCTTTATGTTATCTTGTAGTGCTGAAGCTTCCTGATTGGAAATGACAATCGTCGGAGATTCTTCACACAGCTGTAAATGGAAGAAGTCCACTTCAGAGTTTTATCAATAGTAACTGCTAGGTATTTCACAAAATCAACCCTGGTAAGTATTTCTGAGTTGATGGAAGGCGGTTCAAATGGAAAGGCTGACCGCGCAAGAGGGAAAAGACATTCGAAACATTTAGATGTGTTGAGATAGGTTGTTGGAAAAAAATTGAAATCATCGTTAATCGAAACGGTTTGAGAGAGGGCAACATCATGAGCATACTTAAGCAGATGACATGGTGAGCTAGTTGATAAGTGACTGATGTAAGTGAAGAAGAGATGCGGTGAAAGAACAGCACCCGGTAGCACGCCTGAGTTGTTAACCAACGACTTTAATGTTTTTTTGCCCCCTCCGCATACGTGTGCACTGGGTTCGGTTAGTAAAGAACTCAGACAGCTATGCTAAAAATGAACTGGGATAACCAAATGGTTGCAGTTTGTGCATTCGAAGAGACCGTGGCGCCGAATCGAATGCCGACGAATGGTCTAGAAAGGCGCAATGGATGGATTTCATTGATGCTTTTAGGGACTTACAAATGTGGTGAATGAGGCAGACGACAGGGTCCAAAGTGGACCTGTTAGATTTATAGACAAACTAAGAAGGGTCGTCAGGTGGATAAGTAGAAGAACGCAGGCGCTTAAATATGGCACGCTCCATCAGTTTGAGACCAGAAGATGTTAAGGCGATGGGTCGAGAAAGTTTTGCTTAGGCAGTCGAACTGATAGATTTTGGGATGGGAATAATAATAACGAGTCTCCAGTAAACAGGGATAGAAGAGGAGCTTAATGATGAGTTAATCAGAGACGTGAATACATCTGCCACAACACCATGCCCTAAAAGAGCTGAGGACAGACTGTCACGACAAACCCCTGTGATAATTTCAGTGTTGCGGATAAGCTCGAAGATCTTTTCTCCAGAAAAAAACCTCTAACTGTCAAATCATCACTCTGTTCAAATATGACAGGGGTATAAATTAGAAGGATGAATGAGAGAGCCTGATTTATTTGGTCGATATCCGCAGAAAATTTCGCATGTTTCTTCTGTACAACAGTCGAATGCCTTGCCATAAGAATCGGTTATTGTTATCATTCAAGATTTGGCTAGCGAATGTAGTGTCGGCGCATTTGACTTCAGCTTTTATTAGGTTGGAAATGAACCATACACTTAAGTTATTACGGAGTTTGTAGAAGTGCTCCTTGCGGTTCTTTAGAGATTTCAGTATCTGGGACGAGACTTAGTCATTTGAGATGAATAGTGGTTTTAGGAGACAGCAATTATCAGAGATCGCGTTGGCCGCCTTTATGACAATTCTGACAAGCAGATGGGCGTGAAAGAGAGTTATGAACAAGAGTTAGGTTGTTGTGTAAAAATTTGCGGAGGCGAACTCGGATTTGATTTGTTTGCCCGAAATAATGGTAGGTTGACGGTGGTTATATATTGGGCCTTAACAAAAGGAAACAACGATCACTACTTGAAATTGAAGCATATAATTTTGGGGAATAGAAATCGGGTGGTTGGTATTAGCTGTCTAAGGTGAAGTTTCTCCTGATAGGAGGAACGCAGCGGTCAGTCAGATGAAACACAATCAGTTGCAGGGTTGCTGGATGGTTGAAGTCACCTACAATATTATGTCAATCATTTTTTTTATCACACTTATCGTTAGTACCAGAATGATTCTTACTCTCCCTATGCTGCTGATGGCTTGTTGTATGGATCACAAGCGTTTCTCCGCAAACGAACAACCTTAGATAGGAGCAACGTAAATATTTACACCACTGAAAATCATACTGTTTTTACATTTCAATAGGTTCTCAGATCAACGCCGTTGATGTCCGTCATCTTGTGGGCCACTACCCTTAGGCCACTTAAAGTTGTCGTAGACAGTTTTTCTCACGTAAACAACACGTTGCGTTGTTTGTAATAGGGGCAGCTTCGGTGACTGTGGATTGATAAGCACTGCGTCCTATGAAACTCAGCAATGTGCACTTTAATCTACTTATCGTGTTTAACTTCATCCCGTCCCAGTGTTTGATGATTCTATGAATTGAAGCTATCATGTGCAAAAATTGCATTTGGGAGTTTGTTTCTCTCATTCTATGATGCTTTTTTGCAACTTCCTGCGTGACAGGTGAGCAGTGGTTTGACCACAAACCAGCTAAAAGAGATTAATGCCAAATTACGTCCACATTGGAAGCCGTATGACCGGAAACATCCGAACACTGGGCCCACAGAATGGCTTCGAGTGACTACGGAGAGGCCAGATGTGTGGATCGCCCCACAACACTCCATAACGTTTCAGGTATGCGTCTCCCTATTCTTTTGTGCCAAGAAACTTAACTCTGTGCAGTTGTAGCTAACGTTTTTTGATATTTAATGAGGTCCGTTCATTGCGAATTAGTTGAAACCTATTCCTCTCTGTATTATCAAAAGCAACCAAGCAGTGTGGGACAGGGAGGAACAACCAGTTTTAGCGTGCACACACACGTACTGCAGGTGTGTTAGTGTGATCAAATCAAAAAAACCCTACCGTTTCTCAAACTCATCTGTTTTCAGTTTCCAATTTCACTTGTTCAGTAACTTCCCTCAAATTGGGAAGTCAGTGCGCATTTCATTCATATTCCAATCATCGATTCTGAAAGAACTAAGCGTGGTTTGGTTGAAACTTATAGCCGTCACCAGTTTTTACTCATTTTTGCGCAATGCTACCTAAGACAACATATAAGATGGCGCCCACTTTTTGTAGTTGAGATCCCAGGCTACAGTGCTTTATTCCCAGTAGAGGGCGGCATTTAGACTTGCTTTCATTTTGTCTGTTCTCTCGATAGAAATTATGAGGAATAGTTAATTTCCCTCTGGCTTCACAATCCATCATTTTGCTCTCCAAACACTTGTTTCCTGCTTTCAAATTTGTGGTACCTTGTGTGTCAAAAAACTGATGGCAAGCATTCTTGCCCACCTCCTTACCAATGCGTCTGTGTTTGTGCTTATAGTCACATCTTGCCATCCATTTTGACCGGGTACTATAGAGCGGTTTTGTTTGGACAGCAGTTTGTATGATGACTACTTTTTTTGATGTTCAAGGACTTAATGGAATGTAAAGATCGATTTTATTTTTAGTAGGACTTGTTTAATCTCCGACCTCTCGCTCATCGATCGGCCTTGACATCTTTTTCCCCTCCGAGCGCATAGAAGAGTCTACAAAATAGTGTAAATTATCCAGAGATGAACCTGCTATTGGGACTGTTGCAAAACGTTTATCGTTTTTAGGAGACACTTACACTTAAAATATCTGTCTAACAGTAGTTGGCTAGTCACTGTTTTGTCTCGATCTCGGTGCAGTGACCAATTAAGTCTGATTTTATCACAAAACATGCCGTGGAGATAAAGGCAATGCGTTGCGTTCAGCCTGACAGATCACCTTTGTATATAGGTCCAGTTCCAGGTCAACGTTAGTTACTGTCTAGCCGTACGCGTACCAGCTGTTCATGGTGTTCTTGTCAACTTCGCCTGATGCTGTTTGAATGTACCGAAGTTTTCTTTTACCTTCCTCCAGAGATGATTATTCAGTCATTCTACAGACGAGTTCTTTGGAAACTATAGTCGTTTTCTGTTGTTTTGCGCACCAGATACACGCCTCAGAAATCAGTCCTAGTTTATCGTATGCTGCTGGACTGACCCTTCGTTTTCCACGTATTGCCGCTGTTCGTGAAGACAAACCGTGGCAAGATTGTCTGACAGTGACAGAATTGACCCAGCTGAATCAACAAACAGAAGTGAGTTTGCACTTCGGTTAACAGCACCTGAGGAAGAACGAATTGTGCGTTGCAGTTACTCCATTGACATAGCTCAGCCCTCAGATTTACATTGCCGTTTTTATCGTTTTGTCACTGTCGCATTTATTGCTGGCGTCGCAGTTATTACAATTCTGTTTCATCTATCGCCTAAGATAATAAACGTGGCTATCGGGTCACCATTAGAAGGGTAAACATTTGTATGTTCCTGGAACAACAAAACGGTTCTTTCTAGGGGTCAGTAACAAACAAATAGTTTTAGACGCAGTGGGTCGTCATACTAACTGAAAATCAAACAAGAATCTTCATGAACAAGTATTTTGTCAGAATATCGTTATTTCGGTGAGTGAATTCTAAAACAAGATCCTAGAATGCCAGGAATACGAATACATGAATATATTATGCAAAAGGCTCCATATGTTTTCCTCTGTCATCCATCGTAGTTCTCGATCCAAAACGGATAATTTTATGACATCGCCGCAGTGGCCACTTTAACATTATAATAAAGCGCTGTGGTTGCTCTGTACCAAAAGCTGGGATAGAGAATGCTCGCTGAACTAAAACTTTTTGACACAGTCGTTTTTGGTAATGAGTGTAATTTTTTTATCAAATTTGACAATACGCATGTTTGACACAGGGTGATATTAACATTTGGTTTGAAATTAATGGAATTCGTTCACGAAAATGTTTTCCAGCAATGGTAACAGTTTACAATATTCTTTTTTCTGTCCAACAGGTGCTCAAACGTGGTTTTCGTATATGCTTGCGATATTCAGTCAAGTAGTAATGGAACACAGTCAATGGTTGTAATCATTTTTTTCCTATGAGATTTTTTTACAAACGGTCATCTTGACTTGGTGACGATGGTTATAAGTTGGCGCTACGGTGTTATTTCCATTGGTATAAACCTCTTGAAATCAGATCGGCAAACCTAACGCACTAATTAAATTTTAAAAAAGTTCTCAGAGGCTTGAAGCACTAAGAAATGACCGAACGGTCAGTTCATTTGGTTAGCTGTATTGACTATGCATTACCCCTGGATACGGGTACAGAGGCTCTGAGGGTAACATAATGAGCTTCTATTACTATCTAGGCAGACCTATGTATGCATGTGCTGGACTTCCTTGCAAATTGGACTAATACTCTGGGCACAGGAGTCAAAATTGGTTTTACCTTAATCTTTCCTAACAAAGTAACTCCAGTTATTCATTATCCATGTCAGGGCAAGATGGCTGTGCGGCGTTTACCGGTCCCCGGTTCCGATGTGGATTCCGACGCAGAGTCAGAATTGGATACGGAAGCCTCGCAGCATTCTGATAACCGAAGTTCGGAGCACTTCATTGACTCAGCTATTGGTCTAAGCACCTCGGACTACTCAACTGATAGCCTGAGCACGTTTGGTGATAAACCACAGGCTAGCTCAACACCAAAAAAACAGCGAAAATTACGACGAGATGACCAATATCGATGTCCCATTGACGTGCCCACAGAGCACGATCAGGTAAGATCGTACGCTGCTACTTTCACCATGTTGAGGGAATCTTGTGGTTTGCCATCATTATTTCGAATAGTCAATCCTTCTAAATTTAATCACTTTGAGTATTGGTCTTGTTTATGAAGGATATATATACATATTTATATATAGAGCATCAGAGTAATGAAAACTATGTTGTAATCTTGCACGTTTCACGGTTTATCCATTTTTCATTTTGATTATGGGACACTGGAGGTCTTCGTATAAATCATATAATACTAGTGTCACTGAACTCAGTTCTGAGTCATCTTTTAACGACTCTGATCGACGGCACTCTTTATCTCTTCAATACCAACCAGGGCAGTGAGAAATATCGACCGAATCCAAATCCCTCGTTAGTGTCTTCGTATCTCTACATCTAATCGTGATCCGGCGGTCGCTTCGCTTTTCCGGAATTTCTTGAGCACGTGCAAAAAATACGGATAGCTGAATGATGGACAGACCCCCAAAATGAATTCAACCTGACGGAGACTGTGTGTAACATCCAATGCACTTCGATGCACCTAGTAATTGCCCACGCTATGCTCTCACCAGATTCGACGAATCTTCGGAGATGTTGGTGATCTAATACTGAAAGCCATCGTGCATCCTCAACATGGACTTCCCAGGTTTCGCAAAAGTGAAGATGACTAGGGACTGTAATGCTATAAAAGCAAGTTGGAAGAAACCCGAGTATGGTACTTAGGCGACATGAACAATAAACAGTTCGATTACCTGTGGAGCATGAAAATAAGGACCTCATACTCTGTTATACTAATCACTTCTGTTGCACGGTTGCGAGACATGGAGTATGCGTGTCGAAGGTGTTCGTCCCTTGAAGGTTTCCGATCAGCGATGTCTATGTAGTATGGCCAGGATTGGATGGAGCTCAGGAATCTATTATGGGGTGCCACTTCTGAGAGTAGCTTGTTTCAGCTTATGAAACATAGTAGACTGCGCTGGTTGGGTCACATGTTGCGTATTGAGAACACTCGTCTACCCTATCGTGCCCTATTTTGCATTCCTCTCAGGGAATGGAAGAAGCCATGCGAAGGTCAACAGATGGCGTGGCAATGTGGAATGAGTAATTGTACAGCGAACTTAGGTAAAATAAGTGTCTCACGTCTTTATGGCTGGAGTCCGAAAGACCCGTCACCTATCTGGCTGGATGCACCGAAGGATGTGCCAGTGAGTCGCGAACAGTGGCGATCGCGTTGTCATTTTCAATCGAATAAGAATGATTGAAAGAGTGCGTTTGCACGGTTGGACTGTTCCGTCTGTTGTCTGCAATGGCTTCTTGTTTTCTTACTTGCATAGATCCACTCCCTGTTCCGCTGTGTCGGTAATTCGTACTAGACAGGAGTCAGTTATTGTCTGCACAGTTATTGTTAGCCGTGTCCTTCGTACCACTATCTGAATTGTCCCTAAATCTATGTAATCAAAGCTTATCAGCATGTGAGAAATTTGCTCACAGTACTTGCAGATCTCACGCATCCTCTG
Source organism: Fasciolopsis buskii (assembly GCA_008360955.1). Lineage (NCBI taxonomy): Eukaryota > Metazoa > Platyhelminthes > Trematoda > Plagiorchiida > Fasciolidae > Fasciolopsis > Fasciolopsis buskii. The sequence continues at coordinate 29,304 of LUCM01006606.1, forward strand.
CACAACGATCTTTCAAAGTGTCTTTCTCATGTTTCCGCACGATCCGCTTTTCGTTCCATGTCGTCCAGAATCAATATCTATAGGAACTCCATTGTCCCATACTTAGCTCGAATTTTGGCAAACCGTGACCGTGTTTTAGCCGAATTCCTGAGCAACACATCATAATGTGTTATGATTATCCCTCGATGAGTTTTTATATTTTCACGAGGCGATGAGTGTATTTTTTATTTTATTTATTTTTCCCTCACATTTTTTTGACTGAAATGCGACATTATTTATTGTATGCAAAAGTCTGTATAATGCAATACATTACCAAGTTAAGTGAAATGGTTCGCAATCGTTAGTTCCTTTCGATCCAGCACCATATTTTTTACTACTGTCGTCCAGTTCCTTAGCAGCACCCTAAAATTTGAGAATGCAGCGCACATGCCAAGCTGAGCTGCAGATCTCGAGAGTTTGCCCAGTGCACGTTTTGCATGGTCCGTTGATTCTGACAGGCACACGACGTTATTTGCGCACTCTTGATCACACAGCTTCTCACCACCGCCATTTCGATTCCTACATCCTGGAGACCTAAGACATCTTTCATCACTTCGTCCGTGATGAAGTTGACGAATAATGGCTGGATTCGACTCCCTTGTCGAACGCCGCTAGTCATTTCGAATGAACCTGTTATACTTTCAAGCGGCCGCTGGTATGCAAGTACAGTGCTTGCAATAGGTTCACCCTTCCGAAGGCGAGCACTGATTAGCACTGTCCCAATCGTGTCGCGTATAAGCTCAAGCAGTCTTTGACTGTTTTCTCAAGTAGCTGCTGTTTACATTTCTTCTTTACCTTGTCTCACTAGTTTTCACGAGCCTCCTTAATGCTTTTTCTCGCTTTATGTGCAAATATCTTTCCATCTTTCTCATTTCCATACTAATTGGGATCTGGTACCTTCGCTGCATCGCGCTATACGAATCTTGCGATACCCAGTGACTTTTATGGACCTTGAATCTAGGACCGTAGAAGAAACGTGCTGCCAACTCCATCACTTGTTCAATTTTATTCCACTGCTTCTCAGTAAAGCTTCCCGTTGAGGTTCCTAATTTGTCTGTTAGTTTCTGTCCATAACTGTTGTCAACAGAGGAATCAGACAGATGTTCTGCGGCAATTCAGGCCTGCAGTCTGCGTCGATAGCCATTGAGCTGCACCGAAAGTCACATTAAAACTAACGCACAGTCTGATTTGACATACGTATACCAATACAATCTACAGTTCTGAAATGAACCACGCCATCGATAGCTTATTGCAATATAATCGATCTGAGTTAGAGCGTCAGGTCACTGTGCGACGCGAACCATGTCGGAAGTTCGTGATAGACGTGAATAAACGATTATTTGCACAACTGGAGACACTGTCCTCATCTGTACGCTGAGCAGTAAGGTGCAGTGCCCACTTAAACGAGCTTCTGATGCACGAAGTTTTCCAACTCACATTTAAATCACTTCTCACCACTCCATTGTTAGAGCCTTTGCGAGCAAGAGTGAGGAGTACGTCATGAAACTTTTTTTGCGTGTCAATGCGATATTTTGTTAGATTATATGCTGAGTTGACAAAAACGTTGCAGCTATCTCTTCGAACGGCGACTGATCCCCACAGTCTCATGGCGCATAAACAATTATGAACTGGGATAAAATCTAGCAGTACCGCTTCAACCTTGCCACGCATGATTGTTCCTACACTGCCTTGATCCATAGCTTGAGTTCCTTCGTTTCCTCGGATGCTCATGAAATATCTTGACGAGACAATAAGCGCACTCAGTTGAGTTGTGCTATTCGAGTCCTGACTTTAGGTTTCATAACCGGGCATCAATAGCCAGTGGAATCAGTGTCAGAGCTAAGCACTCTTGTTGGCCAGCCTGCACGAAAGGGGGCTCATTGAAGGCGCCGATATTCAGTGACTGACGAGGATGGAAAAGATGTGCGTTGGCAGATTGAAGACCCCTATCACACTATTTGACAGTGAGCCATTGCCAGTATGGGAGGTGTTATCAGTGGGGACGTTATGGGTAGGCACAGGGCAACGAGAGACTATTGGGGTCAGAAGACAGGTTGAATAAAAGAGAGGAAACTCTAAACAGTAGCATACTCGATGCAATGGCTGTCCTGATTATCCTGCGCGACGACCGATGTAGCGTTGAATTCTTTGTAGACGTACTCATTGCAGCTGGTGGACGGCTACCACTAGGGAGTCCAGCTGCTGAACCAAAGAATGATTAGATTTCTCAGCTAGAGCCCTTGATTCTAACAAGAATCTGTTCGCAAGGCAGCGGAATGAAAAAGTCCACTTACCTGAGTCAATTATTCTTCCATTTATTTTATCTTCTTATTGTGTTTCACCTTTTCGTGTTTGGAGTCCAAAAGACCGATCAGCTAGCTTGCCTGATGCACTGGAAGATATGTTAGAGAACCGGGAATAATGGTGACCGTATTATTTTCTATCGAAGCGGTGGCTGAAAAAGCGCGTTTATACTGTTAGACTGTGTTCCGTGTGTTGGCCACTGCGGCACTCTTATTTGTTCCCGTGTGTATGGGGCCAATCTCTGTTCCCCTTAGATATTCAATCTTTTCATAGAAACATGTGACACTGGAGAGGTAGAATCAGACATTGGATTTCGAAAGTGGAAAATATTGACCAGTCCCGAAGAACTGTCCTCATTTCTTTTTAAACTGTATGGTGATGTCTGGATAAAAGCACTTACCTCCTCGTTCTATGAAATTTCAAACGAGGAGTGTATTTTGTTGTCATGTCGCGAGTCACTGATTGTATCCATATTCTAGAAGGGAGTACACTATGACTGCAGTAAAAATCGTGGCATTAGTGTAATTCCGATATTGCCTAAGGTTTTGGTTTCGATAATGGAGTGCTGTTTTTTCACCTGTTCGCGAGAGTAACGTTCCTGAACAGCAAGCCGGATTTCTCCCAAGGCGAGATTGCATCGGCCAGATTTTCCTTCGCCAGCTGCTTCAAGTGCGCTGCACATACACTCTCTCGAAAATATTGATTCTTTGTAATTTGAAATTGTAAATACAGATCAGTTGATCGAATAGCATCATTCATAACTTCTCACTGGGAACGTATAACGAAGTTTGTGAATCTACTGTTCTCATTATACCTGCATATTTCTGGTACCTTAAAGGTACATGGTGAACCATCGGGCTCATTCGAAGCGACCAGCGGTGTTCGGCAAGAGTGTCTCATTTCACAATTTTGGTTATGTCGGCGGCTGCTTTATGAGTGATGATAACACGTTTCGAGAAGCTTATGTTTCTTTGATGCACTTGTGGCGCCGAACAGATATCTCTCTGGAGTTGAAGGTTCCTGTTCATTATGCTTTCAGTTCTGCCACATGATCGGCAGATATGGAGTGTCTATTATTTTGAGGACCTCTACTATCGATGTTCGAATAGTATCTCTAGAGCTGAACGGGGTAATCTTAGGTCTAAAAGTTGGATGTTTTCGGGAGATTCGTGGTTTATTCCAAAAGCATGTCCATGTTAGTGGATCTTATTGAATCACGTGTTGGTTGTCGAATTCACGTTTGACATCCCGTGCCCGGTTTTCCGTTCTTCCCAGGAAGTGCGAGAATCCACGTGGAGGTCAATAGATAGCGGGGCAGCGATGAATGAGAAAGCGTACGCCCATCTTATTAGTTGTAAGTGCCTCCTCGAATTCGACAACGAGCTATGAACTGGGACAATTGTGTTGTCACTCTGCTGAACCAGAACGACTAAAAAATATGCATTTGTACTACTGAATATGTCTTACGTATGTTGGCCAATACGGCACTCTTTTTTCTCTGCACCTCTGTAGGTCCGCTACTTGTGCTCCTCGTACACTTTCTATTTAAACTTGTACCAATATGAGCATGACAGCGGTCGTTATGGCCCATTGTGTTGTTTAACGCTGTGCCACCTTTTCTATTACGGGTCTCAAGTAATCTTCAGTTAGACAGGCTGCTCGCCGATTATAACTAATGCCAGTGGCCCGTTCATCTTTTTGTTGCAAACTGACTGAGAGCAAACCGAATTGATGACTGTCAATAATGTTGTTCATTTTCGTTTTAATTTTATAAGTGTTTTGTGGTGCCAAGTTCACCTATTGCATCATATGCTACTGCTTGTAATCTAATCTGCCACGTTTTCTCAATTATCGCGTTCCTTAGATTGAGATGTAGCACCCTTTGCTTCTGGCATAATCCTGGATTCATGGTTGTCGACATTCCCTTATTGTACCGCGGCTACTACCTATATTTGAAAACGGGTTTTCTGCCCAGGCGAGTTTAAAGAAACCTAAGAATTCTCAACTATGTGAACCAATTGGTGACGCTCATAGGGGCGGGAGCATTGGTTGAGGCTAGCTTCAGAGCTTGTTTCGCCACACTGATAGTGGGGGTTGCTTTGACTAGACAAACTAGTTCGTTTTTCCCCACGTATCTGTTTCTTATTGTGCTCATATCTCCACACTTGTTTCTCTTTAGAGCCTCATCGGCGTCGGATTTCTTTCTGGTTACGAATTATGTTTACTTCTTCCTCCGGACCAGCGGAAAACTGACTTGGACTTACGAGTGCGGAAGTCCGGTGGCACAATTGTCCAGAATCCTGGTTCGGATACATTCTGTATAGTTGCAGACAAGTTAACCGCTAAGGTCATTTTTCGGTTTTGATTGTAAACGTCGTATTATCTGTTTGTTTCCGCAGTTCTGCTTTTACCCAGGACGCTGGCAGGTCATCACTGAAATGTAACGGATCATTTTTTCAAAATGGTTGTATGATTTGTTGGCAGAATTCGTGTGTCATTCGGAGTAGGAAATTCAGCGGCTCAAAATATCAGTCATTTTGGCTGATGACATTTTGCGTCCAATTGGTCCATTACACATGTCTTACAGGGAACAGAATATTTATGTCATTGGGATTCATTTGGGAATTTCCGAAGTGAGTTGCCTAAAATCTGAGAGCAGTTTGAGAACTAAACACTTACATCTTACATACCTCATTATAAAGCAGATATCCGACAGAAAGCAGTTCAGTTAGTTCAGTTAGTAACCTTGTTCTCTTGTTGGCTACTAATTCGCAGTACCGAATAATGACAAGGGATAAATACTAGGATGATAATTCAGAAGGACGACAAAGAAAGCGGGAACATTTCGAGTGCTTGGATATCACTGAGTTTGGAGATTTCGTGCATTTGAATCCGGTAATATAACTAGACCTACTCGACATGGTCCACTGGTTAAAGTTTTCGTACCTATTCGCCACGTTCTGGATGGACTGTTAGTATTTCAGCACCGACAGTCCTAGCACATTTCCCTCCAGCCATCATGTTTCGGATTATTTTGCTTTGACTTCTTACTCTAATGCGACTAGCTCCTGCCAGAGGATAAATTGAATTCTTGGATGTCTTTAATTGCAGCCGTCCATCCATTTCAATCTGCAGCGAGGTCTGCACACCGCAAAACCCAGTTACTGTGCCAATTGCATACTCGGAAAACCGAACGAAAACTTGAGCTATCCATGTCCGCCTTAATAGTGCTAACCAAAGTCTTTAATTGGCTGCCTAGGCGACCTTTCCAGTCTGCATAGGGTGACGATAATAGGCTCCTTTCCGTAATTCCCGTCTCTGGTCAATGGAGAACTTTACTGAACCACTGAAGGCGACGTCTTTGGAGAAATGACGAAAGCCGTTCATACAGTACTGGCGCACTTTAGCATTTGACACGCAGTCATGCCACTTGATTTTTGCAATGTAACGGAGACACCAATGATCAAAACTTTCCACCAGTTTTGTATCATCTATCCTTAGTAAACAGGTTTCGCATACGTGCGTAGGGGCTGGGCGGACGGCGGCACGGTAAATGCGCAGCTTCTTGTAGAGGCTAACTTCGTTGAGAGGCCACAACACTTGCGAAGCAATAGCGAAGCTCTTCTGGGACAGTCTGCGTGACGCTTAACCTCGTCTCTGGCCTGGCTTTTCAGTCGGATAGTAGGGTCCCGGTATTTGAAGTGAAATATCCGTTCCAAATTGGCGCTATTGGTGTGGATACAAGGTGACAGGTCTTGCGAAGCCGTGAAGAACTTCATTTTTGATGTGCCTACCTTCAGACCAGCAGTCATAGTTTCGCATGCAGTCCGGTCCAGCACTGGCTGCACCGTTGCAGACCGCTCTCCCAGAAGAATAATGTCATCGGCTGACTCTTGGTCACTGACCCAGCAACCATGGCCAAGTTGTATTCCACAAAAGTTATTGAGATGATAACTTATTATCCAGTCTGTAGCGTAGTTGAACAAAATCGATGTCAGCGGGTAACCTTGATGAATCAAGGGGAAATTCTTCGCCGAAGGTGCGGACAGGCGTCTGTGTTGACGAGTAGTATACTTCTAACAGCCTAACATACTTTTCTGGCATCCCGTCCCCTCGAAACATGCTCCAGAGTGACTGTCTGTCAGCAGGATCGCAGGCTGCACGGAAGTCGATGACGCATGTTGTGGTGGGTTGCTGGAACGTATACCGCTGTTCTAATGTTCGACGTAGTATTAAGATCTGGTTAACACAACATCTTCGGCGAAAGCCACACTGGGCAGGGCGTGTTTGTACGTTCCGCAAAGCAACAAAACAATTTGGCAAAACGGTTGCCAAGAGCTTAGCTGTTATATCGATAAGGCTGATATCTCTTTAGGTCACATATAATCTTGTCGCCTTTCTTTGGTATGGGGAACAAAATAAAGATTACCCAGTCCTTGAAAAAAGTTTCGGAGTCCCAGCTACGACGAAACTGCTTAGTTAGTCGACTCAACAGAGCTGACATACATAGTTTGAAGATCTCGGGTGGAATCCCATCCTCACCGGGTGACTTCTTGGTTTTCACTCGGAACGGCTGTGGTGATTCGAATTCACCAGGAGACTCAAGATCAATTTCGTATTGCTCCACCTCGCTTGGTTACACAGGTAGACTCGATGCGAGGGTGATTGAGCAGCTGGCTGAAATGTCCGACCCATCTTTGGAGCTTTTGTTCGCATCCCGAAATGAGGTGGCCACTGCTCTCACGAAGCGTGAAGGACGGAGGTTGCGCCTTTCCCAATGAGGAGCTCATGAATCTGAAAAGCTTCCCGAAATCTCCAACGGCAGCTGCGGTTTCTATTCAGTATGCGATTTCTTACAAATATCGATTTCGGCCTCTCTTTGCTGAGCCTATAGCCTTGCGGCGGAGATTGTGGTGAATTGTGCAGTCTCTCATCTCTGACTTTCCACGTATATCCATTTTTTCTGTTCTGTTTGACTTTGCCCAGCTGTTGGTGAATACTGTTATGCCCTTCCATATTTCATCTAGACGTTTTGAGCTCGACTGTTCATTGTAATAGCAACACCGTAAAGTCCCGAGTTGTCTTCTGGCCCACTATGATACATTCAGTGAAATGCGCCCCTCTGGAGGGGCTTCGGTACATCGGCTTCCGGAATTAGGTAGGCGCACTTCTGATAGGCACGCAATACCGATCCCGTAATCTCAGAACGTGCGCACGGAGATGCATCGACTACCTGTATCCAACAAGCTATATGCATGCGAGATCTTGTGTTTAGGTTTATATTTCCAGTTGGTATCCGGTTCATCGTAGCCACTGGGGGCTCACAGGACGTTTTGCTTACTTTGTAGCATGATGAGAGCAACCTGTAGAGACAGAGTTTATGATTACACTTGGGAACGAGATGGTGTCCCCTGCGTCCCCCATATTTTGTTCGAGGTGGCACCCCTGGGCCGTCTACAATCAAGTTCGACCTGCTGGGCAACAGTACATTCAAATGTTGGGTGCGGTTCATTTGCTTTTTTGGTGGTAGTCTACCATTCCAGGGTGCCCAACACATCCGAGGTGACCTCGGTGCATGATTGCCGGTGGCGCACCAGGAGCTCATTCGCCATTCGGAAGCATTGACTGCGATTCAGGTATCCATACAACCCTGTTGGTTGGACGAATTACCTTGGTAGCCGTTTTTCCAACGGATGTCGTCTACCTATTCGGAAGCATTCGTCTTCGCATGATAGAAGTCGTCTCACCAAGGGTTTTAGTCTTGATTACCCTTAACCTGTCGATCGGTTTTCCGGGATGTGGCCACTGATGCATACCTCAGCTTCGTGGAGCCGTAGGTGAGAATTGGGTGGCTGATGGAGACCAAAGAAATGGAGGTTACCCCATGGAGCACGATCGCCTAAATCAGAGGTGTTACTTCTCTCAGTTACTTATACACTCCCATGTTTTGAATTGGTATGGTGTGACCAATCTTACTACTGCTGTGTGAGCTCGACCTTTGGTCGACAACCGGATGTTACACTGAGGCCATAGACGTTTCACATTGATGAACGCCAATCGAGCCTTCCTTATGCTTGAAGACACCTCATCCGATACACAACTACTTGATGTGATATGACTGCTTACGTAACAAAGCTCGTCAGCTTCGTCCTACTTCACTCCTGTGGCAGCAAGATTTAACTTTGGGCCAACTCAGTCCTATAACATTTTGCACTGGATCTTCCAAATGCACCCCTAAAATTAAGTGTTGTTGTCCAGAAAGTTGAGGAATACTTGCAACTTCCTTGTATCTTCATTCAGAAGCGCAACACCGTCCTCATATTCTTAATCAAACAAGCTGCTGCCTGAGTGTTAATGACACTATTCTCACATATGGATAGGATTATTTCCGTAATCACATCGCTTACAAAATTGAAAAGCAAAGATGAAAGGAGCAACTGTGGCGAATATCAGGTCCTGTGATGAACTCACTTGCAAGATCGCCAAATGCACAGTTGGCTTCGGCTGTTCATATGCGACGGACGTCTGTGGCACCCTCTCCAGTGAGATGCAAGACCGTGGAATTGCCTGATTGTCTGACTAAAATGATGCTTTCACATCAAGAATTACAGGTCGTGGACTTACGAAAGGTATGTCTATGTTCGAACACCTGTCGTATAAGAAATATGTAATCGATGCGGCCTAGGCCGGGTTGGGAACCCGATAGATCCTCACGCGTGCGACCCTTCGGAGTACTGGATAATCGACGAGGAATAGTGCCTCTATGGTTTTCACATTAGGCTATATCGTCTTTCGTGCAAATCGGTACAGTTGCCAGTTCATATCAGCCCCAAGAAATTCGCTGTTTTTCTAAGCCGAGCGCAGTTTGTTTGTTAGTTACCTTGCTACAACTTTGCTGCCATACTTGAAAAAATACCGCAAGAGCTCATGTGGTCCAGCAGCCTTATGTTTTTTAAAGACATTCATTTATCTGATGGCGTTGTAGGCTTACGTCGAACGTCTACTGTGTATGTAGGTCGACGGAATTATGGCTAAACTGTTCTATTCAACTCTCTAGGCGATGCTCCTAAAGGTAAACCATTGCACCATTACTTACACCTGCTTTTCTTAGGCCTGTTTTGTCAAACCACCGGTAAAGTTTGCAGTGATTTCCGGTGGCCTAGGCTTTTCTATTCACCTACCTTTCTCTATCAACCACTGATCTCACCTAGTTGCTTTCTCGAAATGAGATCTTTGTATCCCGTAATCAATCACAATTGAGAAACCACTTGAAATGAGTCGCGTAGGTGTATAGTCCTAACTAGCCTCTCACAATTGACAAACCATTATGCTGCTAAAATGAGACTAGGTCGTCTCACAAATACTGGACAAGCCAGTTGAGTTTACTACTAAATTCTTTATATTGAACGAGATAAAATATGTACCAACTATATAGTTGGTAGGATTCACAAAGGAGGTCAAATATGGTTTATTTTTGATTGGAGACATCAGGTGGATGTTGGTGAATAGGAAAAAGGCCATCATCTTAAATGATATATTTTTCACTACTCCGCACGTAAAACTCAGTGTGTACGATTTCTTAATATCTCTTGTTTTTTTTATTTTTTTCGATTTTTACAGAGCAAACATTTTGAGATTTTGTTTATTCCCGTTTTTTTAAGAACGCGGAACGCGGAACGCTGTGATTAGAGATCCGCGAACTGTGCTGGATTTACTTTAGTGCTTGGGTTTTGCGTCATTACTCATTAGGAGGGCTTAACAGGCGAAGAACAGTCGCTATTTTAGTTCATTGTCCGAATGGAGATGGTTGGCAGATACTTACAAAAAAATGCTAAATTATTTAGTTTTGGACAGTAGCGGTGCATTTCCAGTGGTACTTCTCGATTGCACCTCACTTCACAATGTCGCCTTTGGTACGGTTGAAAAGGATTTATTCTGGGCCTTCAAGTGATATCAGGTCTTTTTTCTAGTTAATGTTTCGTCCTGGAGTTAAGGTGTAGACGGTTCGTACGGACACCTCGTCGTCGTAATGTTAAATTGACAATTTCTTTCACTTCGCCTAATGTTTTGTCGGTACATCGTGGTCAGTTCAAGGACCACATATGGGATATCCAGTTTTAATGGCATTTTATAATGACTTGATATCAGAAAAACAAACCCTATTGAACGATTAGTTGCGAATACCTTACCGGGACTTGCTTCTGTTCTTCGAATCCTCAACGGAACATATCTGTTTAGCATCGAAATGAATCCATACTCCGTATTTTATTTGATACAGTCCCTTGGATTTTCTCCCTATCCTCCTTCCAAATTAGCCATGCAGACTGAAGCAGCACGGAAGATGAGAAATGCAACCAAATTAGTAGTTCTATCAACTGGATTAGTTTTGTCCAAATATCGTATAACACTGCGATACAAACAAGTCAACTTTTATTCTAACCCAATTCCTTCACAAATCAACGAACAGGTAGGATTGCTAACTGTCGCCGTTGTTGGTGATCATAATGTCATCGATGGAAGACCATTTGTCTCATTTTCTTCGCTCCGTAACTTACAACACTCAGTGAGTTTCCTTGTGAACTCAGATTAGAGAAAAAATCACTTGCAGGAACAGATGCATATCTCTGTTCTACATGTTCTTTGCCTATCTAAGTCACACGTTCACGTTTCTTTGCTTCCTCTGCAAATGCTTTGTTTTTTAAGACCATCGGGCGTTCCCGATTCATTCTACTTGCATGTTCACATAGACTGAAGAAACGTCGTCCTGGTAGCTTTAATTTGTAGATCTGCCCATTAGATGACGCCCAAATTAATGGAGTGACGTAGTATTAATGAACCAAGTGTTATGATGACGAGAATACCAACAGGTAGACTTATTTCCACTTCTTAGAAGCGTTTTTATCATTGTTCTAGTTCACCACTCAAATAGTAAAACTGAAGGAATGTGGTGATAGTCAAACACATTCAAGCGTGTCAGATACAAAAAGTTGTTCACGTGCATCAACGAGCATGCGCGAAAAGTGGTTACCGCCCTGGTCACTTCCAGGTTGATTGAGCCGCAGATTGTGATTGGTTATGTGTCTGTTTTCCCCAGGCTTTGGTCGTTGAAGCTTTCATAAGGAAACAGGCTTCATTAATGGCGTGTTAGCATCATTATAATCAGAAAATTCCCAAGTAAACCGGCAAACAGATTGAAAATACCCGGTACATACCACACGACCATGTACGTTGACATGACAGTAATATATGACTTGCTTGGTTATACAACCATTATTTTGCTGTACGCTAACTTTAAGTTTTCGAAAGGACAAAGGACAGCTAAATCGGTGATGCAAAGTTGATTCGGTCCAAAGGGACTTCATGCAGTCAGTTACTAAAATCAAATAGGTTTGGCGCGATCTTGTGATGTGAATAACAATTGGGAGCAATAGGTCAGTGAGATGCAAACAGAGATGCAAAAACACCGAAAGATGGACCTGGCCAACGTCTTGGTGAGCTGCAGCATTGGGTTTATTATGGTGGTTTCTCATGAAAGTGATGAATTTGTTCCCAAGAAATCTGGTTAATTTTCCCATACTAGTTTGTCACTGTCAGTGTTCATGGAATAATTTGGGGCGTATTAATAGAGTGACGTGGTATTAATGAACCAAGTGTTATGATGACGAGAATACCAACAGGTAGACTTCTTTCCACTTCTCAGAAGCGTTTTTATTATTGTACTAGTTGGACCTGGCCAACTTTTTGGTGAGCTGCAACATTGAGGCGTAGTAATGCCGTGCCATCAGCTGTTTGTTCCCCGTACTACAAGGGCCAAACGAATTCAACTTAGGGTCCGTGCAAAATGGTTACCGTTTGGCGAACGGCTCTTCAGCTGTGACTCAAAGTTTTCAAACAACAGGAATCACTATATAACAAGATGCACAAGAATGTGGCTTTATATGATTGTTTCCGGAGGACCAAAAATCGCATTTCTTTAGCTGTCTGTCTGTCGCCATACACAAGTGACATCAGTCAAACAGTGGGGGAAAACGAAATATCGGTTACGATTTTCAATCCGTTAGTGTTAAAGCATCTCTCCTTATGTCAGGACAAAAGGAAAGTGATGAATGGCTTCTCCTTGTACAATCCATTCATCCGTTGTCCAATTGTAGTTGTCTTTATGTTGCATTGTCTGGTTTATGACAGATTAAACTGCTTCTGCACATTGTTCCGTGTCTGAATTTTACGATGGCGCAACTATTTCCGTTATCCTATCATTGCTTCGGAAGACTCGTCTCACTTGCCAGCCAAATTGGGAACGAATGCTCCAAGCGGAAATTTACAGTTAATACTTTTTTATTTCGACACATCTGTCTTTTTCTTCTAAATTATGGCAATTCGAAATCTTTCATTTTAGTGTAATATTTGCGTGCGTTATCCATAGGTAAGATGGTTATTGTCATCCCATGGGATCTGCAAAACACTTGACATTGTTTTTAGCTCGTCGTTTGGCTTAGTGTCCCGACGGCATTCGAGGAATCAACAACAAAATGACTCTTTTCATTGGATTAAATACGAACTGTTTGATTGATGATTAATTCCAGTAAGCAGTAGACTAATGCTTGACGCATTGATGTACTCATTTTGCACGTTTCTTGAGAGGCAGCGATGGATGGTCGTTTTCGTTCATATCAAAAATTTGCATCGACGCTTTTGTTTTAAATTTGAAATCGGTCGGCTCCATTTATCTTAATTTCATTACATTTTCACTTTCAGATAAAAAATCTAATCGGCTATGGTTTATCATCCAACACGGAATTACCAGTAACCAGTTCCAAATACAATGTTGTCCGTGTGGAGTGGTTATTACGCGCATTAGATAAGGGCGAAATGATACAATGGAAACCAAGCGATATGTTTGCCATGACGCCAACTCTGGCAAAAACCATGTTCAGCCGATTTGATCGTTTCGGTGACAGTTTCACAGAGCCCATTAGCTCAGACGAACTGAGGTCGCTGTGTGTTCAAGTTGCCGCCAGAGACTCACGGATTCATTCAGTAGGTTCATGTAGCTAGCTATTCCGTTCACTATAATATAGTAGAAAGGAGCAACTTCTAGTCCGCCTCAAAATGTCTCCCATTCTTCTCTTAGCCTCAACAGTGGAAACTAACATCGGAATTGCTTGATGAGTTGAAATCCGCGGATATCTTCTCTGTTGCACCGTTGTTCTCGTACTATATTTTGGCTCTACCCCATGTGAATTCCCTGGGTGATCCTTCCGCTTCCAATGTAGAATCTTTATTCAATCGACTGATGGTAGCAGACCTGCGTCGTCTGGGAGCCGTTGTATTGTATTTCGATTGCAATATCTGTTTGGAAAATATTCCCGAATTGGTGCAATTTGTGGCTAGTCAGCTCGGTGTTTCTGATAGGCAATCGAGTAGCTACTCTGGACCGAAGCTGTCACATATTCTTCTGGTACGTATTATGTATTTATTTTTATGTTTACGAGCATTGATTTTTTCTCCCCTTGTCCCATAAAACGGAAGGTGATCGCGTTTCCACCTGATCAAGTGTTTCTGTTTACATAGATATCAAACAACTCCATCTTTTTTCAAGTCCCCTCGGTATCATCTCGAAATTGTTCGTAACTACCCTATCTTAGTTTCCGTTTTTACGGCCTTTAACCTCGCACCAACGTATTCTAGCTTTGGTTGTTATCTTACAGCACCATATACTCGCAGTAGAAAAAGAGAACGGAAAGTAGTGGAAGATCAGTTGCAAAATAAATAGTTGGTGGAGTATATAGAAGAAAGCCACTGGCTGCGGGTCTGAGCCGTACGACCTATTGCCTTGGAGATTTCATGGACTCCAATCCGATTGGCTTATTAAGTTCTGAATAGAACGGATAAAAGGTACAGATTGTGAGATGCAAGGGCTTCTTTCGGTCTCAGTCGTGCATGTAAAGTGTTTATTCACGTTAGAATGATGCGAGGAGCAACACTGTGATAAACAAACAACGTGGACAAACTCAGGAAAATGTTTGGCGGAGCCGATTAGCTAACGCCAGGGCAGTTTTTGTGCATTGGCTCTTCTTTTAAGCATTGTCGATCAGTATCGGATATAGCTAAACTTTCGGCTATTGTAAGAATCTTAAAAAGTATCACTAAATGGGGATCTTGAGCCTGAAACGCTCTTCGTTTCAGTGTGCCCTTTTATTTTTGCACCCTGCTGAATCCGCTGCTCGTCTTGCAAAACCTGATCAATAAAGTAATTTTGAATCAGTTTGAACGATTTAAGGATCATCGACATTGTGGCTGTTTAAGATGGAAACGAATCTTCCCTCCCCTCCCAAAATATTTCGACCGGTTTTCGGTTCACTGATTAATCGTCGCTTCCCCACAGTTCGGGAATTTACTCTCTCCATCGGCGGCCATATGTAGCGATTGATGCAGATGCCTTTATTACGCCCGACCTGTCAAGACTACGTAATCCAGTTATTTGGGGTCATGCTTACCATTCCTATGCATTAGTACAAGGGACCTTAGATGCCATAAGTCAAAACCTGTTCCACAACACTCATACTATGTTCATGTAATGAAAATGTGTGCAGATTTGGCATGAGAGACGCTCTTATTGCCCTATGCAAAATGCAGATTTTTAAGATGGAGTTTGAATAGAAAAGCAATGCCACTGGCACGTCAAAAAACAGTACTTATTCTTAACTCTCACTGAGATTAGTGTGCCGAAATGTAGCGAATAGCGAATAGCTCTTTCTTCTCTTTATTCAGATGTAGAAGGTACTAGTGTACCATTGAAAAAAATCTGTTAAATATGCAATCAGCTTTGCTTGTCATTCCGCTCCTTTGAAATATATACCCCTGGAATCCTTTGTTAAATAGCTTCTTTTTTCGGCTTTTTTCACTCTCCGAATTTTACGTATTAGCTTGAATTTCCTCGCTCAACGCTCATTTGAAACATTGAAATCGTGAATGGATGATAATTCCATTTTACGGCGCACACATTGTTTGATTTTTTAACGGATTTATCGTTCATTCACTCCCCGACTAACTCAAATTGCTGTTATGGTGAGAGACTAATGAAGAAGTACACAAGTATAGGGATGGCTGGACAGGGCAGTACCGGGTACGCATACCCGATGAGCAGCAGCGACCGCGAAATCGGTGTTCTTCCGAGAAAAATTCTATTCAGCCATCCTTATATGAAACTTACTACGGACAACAACTTGGATTTTGTCTGCCACTTAATCGTCGCATCTGCTTTTACACGGAACGCCACCCCTATATCAGCAGAAGCACGTACTTTTAAAATCGGTTGCTGTTTTCCTTATTGCCGTTTTTTCTACCCTAAATCCTACATTTCAGCTGAATCCTCTAATCAATGCGGATGATGCGTTGTGTTTAGACAGCTTGAAAGATCAACTCCTAGATTCCTGTTTATTTCACCCGGGCGGTCCGCTGGTGGTTGACAAAATTTGGGCTAAACAACACATAAATGCGGAACTGTGTTACCCTGAGACGGCTGTCGATATTTGAAATGTTATTCATCAGACGGACATATTCATCCTTATTTCTTGAGTCCCATGCTCTTTGGCTGTGTTTTGTAAGCCGTTTTCTTTGTGGCTTTTTCTTTGTAATATTCCTTAACTTCATTAGTATATTTCTTTTTTTGTCATTCTTCATTAAGTTTACCTATGTGCAGCACCTGACTCGGATATTAATAACCTGTAATTTATAAAGAGAGTAATATCAAAAAAATGATTTTGCGTTTTTCTCCTTTTCCATAATTTGTGCCACGACGCAGGACTAGTAATTTCGAACAGACCACCGGATAAATGAAAATAAAACGTTGAAGTAGTAGTTGATATGCCTACACCTGCATCTCCCCCTAAGATATCCATCGTAATTGACTATTAGGGGAAACGACTCTGTCGCAATCTTCCAACCGAGACGTTGTGGAAAGGACGCTTCTAAACGTAGGTTATTCTGTTGGAAAAGCTTTGTTTCATTGTGGCTCCTTGCCTTCTACTGTGAAGCTCTTGAGTACATTTATTCGCCGGATTTTCTCAACACATCGCCGATCATTATTTGCAAAAACAATCATCTTATTCCAAAGGAAGCGATTTACCTATCAGTTGATTAAACCGTGTGCTTCGTCTTAAAGTCGTTCGATCCAACTCTAGAGAATGCCCTGAGGACAGATTCTGACAAGCGGTTTCATTCGCACTAACTGCAATAAAACATATGCATCTGTTTTCACCTTTATGCCATGATGCAATTACAAATGTAACTCATTGTACGCCGGGGTTTAAACAACTCATTTAGTCTGTTAGTTCAGAAAATAGGCTGGTATTGATACAGTTTATTAGGCAAAAAAGATGCAGGAAGTTTTGATGATACCTCTCGATTTACAACGAAAAACTGTGCATCAACATGCAAGGAAAGCCGCATGCACTGTCACGTACTTCGTGAGTTTTAAACCGTCCTTCAGTAGATCACCGAATCCCTTCCATCTATCAGCATTTCCCCTACTGGCTCCATTTTCGTCGCTGATATTTTTGGATGCGACGGGTATTCGTTAATTAAATTGCTTATTTCATCGGCTTAGAATGGCAGTCACTGTTTTCATTGTGATGGCCATTGTGTGTATGTTCACTCACAATTCCGTTGACATTGTGTTGTAAATCACTTGTTTCGTATCGCAAGACTAAAAATATCCAGAGATGGAATATTTTCGTAAGCTGTGTACAAACAGACGGGTTTCTTTTCGTGTTGTCAACAGTCAAGAGAAGAATGCCTGCCGTTACAATTTTATTTAAATCGTTAGGAGTGTGAATAAGTCCATTTAAAAATCGCATGGTGATTCGCCCGAGGATTTGTGTCGATCAAGCAAGGCTGACCTTCAGAAAGAGTCAATTGCCGAACTCTGGATGTTGGTCTTGCCTGACCGACAAAAATCCTCCGACGAATCACCGTGATTCCCAAATGAACTTAAAATCTAATCACGTATCTAACGACTCATCTGGGATTCTAGAGAGAAATTAACAGATCTGCAAAAGTACGGGGATGATCGGACAGGAGAGTACTGGGTGCGCATACCCGAGGAGCGACAATAATCGCGAAATCATTCGTGTTCTTCGGGGGAGAAAAAAATTGTCCATCTATCTGTATGCAAGACATGCTACTGACAACAGAAAATGCGCTTTTTCAAAAAATCAGCCATTTGATAGTACTGCTTATATCTAGGGTCATCAATAGACAGCTTTTGGAAACAAAGATGCTGCGAGGTGCGCAAAACATGAGCTACACTTGGACCGACAATCTGTTTACGGTATCTAGTTCTTTACCAACTTATCCAGCACTCCACTGGCCAAACCAAATGTGATCTCAAAGTAGGTATTGGCAAAGCAGTTCGCCATTACCTAGCCTTATTTCGTATCCGGTGAAATTGTGCTATAGGATAGAAGATAAATTTTAAAATGCTTTGAAATTTTGGGCTGTTGTGAATTTGGCAGAATTTCTGTTTAAATTGTTATAACCACAAAAGTCTAACAAGCAATAAATATCCAAAGCCTTGGTCGTACTTAGGCTACCTGCAGAGAAGTCATCTATCAGTAGGGGTCGATCGCTGTGAGCTAACGGACAGTAACCGTGCAAATCAGTGACGGATAGGTGCAACATCATGTGGTGAAGTTCAACAAACCCTTCAGAGCCTGCCCGGTAGCGTAATGGCTAAGGCGTTCGACTCACAATCGTTCGTCCCGGGTTCGCGTCCCAGTTGGGGCGCGGTGGATATGCACTGCTGATGATTCCTAACAAGCTGGATGAAACAGCTGTACAGTGCTTCCATGGTTTCTTTATCGTGAGTTGAGCGATGATATCACATGGTGAATTATTTCATGTAAACATTCAATCTCCTACTACTAAAATGTATCAAGTAATCAAGCTCTGTAGGTCATATCCAAAGCCTTCGTCGTACTTAGGCTACCTGCAGAGAAGTCATCTATCAGTAGGGGTCGATCGCTGTGAGCTAACGGACAGTAACCGTGCAAATCAGTGACGGATAGGTGCAACATCATGTGGTGAAGTTCAACAAACCGTTCAGAGCCTGCCCGGTAGCGTAATGGCTAAGGCGTTCGACTCACAATCGTTCGTCC
>LUCM01006609.1:0-33976 GCA_008360955.1 Fasciolopsis buskii
AACCCCCAACTTTCAAACCCTCACCGCCACAGAACAACATAACCTCCAATATTAAACAAGGACAACACAGATCATTCATGGCAAGTATATTTAAGGGTTGATTGTAATTCTTACACTTACCCGTCCACTTCCCGCCACACATCACAATCCGCTCTCGGTCGCATAAGTCCAGTGACCACTTTTGTAAGTTCCATTGTCTCTCCGTCCACAATTCTTCATATATTTTCGTCCCATAAATTATATGATGCAACCTTGAAGGTTTCCTGCCGTTTCATTTTAAGCATTATTTTGACTATTGAATATTGATGCTTACCTTTCTCCATCCACCTCATGTGATATCCAGTGTGTTTTCGACTCTTCCACATCCCGCCACTACATCCATATTGATCTTCATCTTTACAATATTACCCTCCTGATTTTTGATGAACCCGGCCACTTGACAACACCCACCATTTATTCCCAGCCAAATTATGCGCCGGCGATACGCACATTTGATGCGTTTAGACATGGATTTACTTGCAGTGCGCGTATCATAGTCAGCTCCAGAAACTTTCGGCAATGGATTATCTAGCCCTGATTTGAAGCCCAAACACTCGTGATTAGCCCATCTCATTGCAGGTTATGTTCATGAGAGCACAGAAACTGCATCTTCACGACTAAATTTTGTTTCACGATTTCCACCGCGCCGTCTGTGTTTAAATTTGATCTTGCCTTGCGTATGACTCTCGAATTTCGAGAAATATACCCATTATTGTTAGTATTGTTATTAAGTGCATCGGAGGCCAAGTTGCCTGACCAGAGACATTTCAGGTTTCTACTATGAACTCTGAAGCAAAGTCTAAGTGGCGGATTTCGTATGGCGAGTGTCGATCGGGGGCTATGTACAACCACATAATAGCTGTTTGCGGCTGTGCTTTGGCAGTCTTTCGAATCAAGTTCAAAGTGCGGGGTAGCAAAGCGGATGTCGCACAACTCCCTGCCAAGCATGCGGTACCTGGACTTTGCAGGCCACGACCGCCTGGAAAAAAAATGCCAAGGGCTTCCAAGAACCGCCATCTTACTGCTAAAGTACGGCTCCCACCAGAATGTCGATTAAGCCGGCAATCAGAAATGTAGATGCTTAGAGATTGGCATGTTTCAGTAGTGTTATATCGGCCTGTTGTGCGTCTTCATGACACTTGAATCTGCGTTCATCTTCTCGTAAGAGGTCTACAAGGGCAACAGTAACTTCTCGGAAACAAATCAACGGCACACTGTCATAATTGTCGACACCAGGAAGTCCTGAATAGCAGTGACTTTTTTGGACACTAAATAAATATCCGAGGACGATGAGATATGCCCTAAGGATGCAACGTTAGGCTTTTCTATCTCCCACTTCGGGAAGTTGATGGCAACACCATAACTACTAAGCCAATCAAAAGTAGCGTGCAATTGATCTACACGTTGCTGTTGTCAATGGTTTGAAGACAAGACAGCCCAGGCAAATGTAAACATTTCCTAGCCCCATGTGATTTCGTGCTTAAGCTTTCGAAAAGAATGGGCCGCGTTTCCGAGCCCAAATAGCGTCTTCACCAGTTTGAACACCCCAGAAGGTTTGGTCACAGCCGTTTTCGGTGTGTCAGTCTCCCATAAAGGAGATCTGACCACAAGCCCACACGAAACCTGAGTAGCATCGGAAAGGGTGAGGTTGTTAAAATGCCCTGCAATCCACACGGGGTAGCTAGTCGCCACTGAAATTCGAAGTGGCCAGTATATTGAGATATGACTAGGTGGGCGGAATATGGCCTGCCGTATTAATTTTTGGCCTACGGTTTGGCCTACTGGAGTGTGATATGGATCAAAACAGCAAGCGAACCAATCACAGCTAAAACCATCCCGTCGCATATTATTTTCTCGCCCCTAGCATCAAACGGTAGGCAAAAATGCTGCTTATACTGCATACGAATGATAGAGTAGGGGACGTCAGTGGCCTTGAATACCCAGCGAAAAGCATGATTGCAAACTAGACCGATGGTGAAGAAACAAGATACTCATATGGAGATATTAGTGCGTTTCACAGCCTGCAGTATCTGTGCCCGTGAAGTATCCGCATTAGCAGGGTCATCGGGAACTACAATATTCACTGCACCAGTATCCACGGGCAACGTCGGCGTTGAGGCCACGGGTTTGCCGTAGTAAACGGTCAGTCTAGACTGTAATCGAAAGGAGATGCATGGTCAGTGACACGGACTACTTATCCTTGTTTGCTTTTCTTATGTTTTGCTCTTCTTGTGCATACGTTTTGCCCTGATCAAGGCTGGCCACCATGATTTCGAGATTTCCTCATACTCGGTTGAGGATATGGCTGGGCGCGACATTGCTTTCGGTTGGTTTGCAATTTAGTTGAAATGTTAGTTTTCGTTCCGGTATCTACCGCTTGGCTGAGATGGATCATTGTCAAGATGCCATTGTTTAAGATCAACTCAACGTGGCGAAAAAGCTCGTTTTCAGTTATTCGTATTCATGCCAACACGTAACATTATCCGACAAGTGGTCTACAACCTGATCGTGTGACAAATTGATCAATTATACATACGCACAGACACATTCTTAGAGTTGTGAACTGGTGTGACTAAAAACCGACAGTTTTCCTTGAACCATCTCCAGACCATTTTTAATGTCATGTATTAGCATGAATACGAATAACTGAAAATGAGCTTGTTAGCCAAGTTGTGTTATTCTCAATGTGTTCTGTGTGGAATTTTTCAAACGTTTGAACCCATTGTCTACTGACTCTTTTCATTTACGGATTGTTATTAAGGATGCCATATTTATTAGGAAACCGGGAATTCAGGGAACGGATTGTGGTCATATGCGTATGTACCTCTAGTTCAGGAAGTCGTAACTTGTTTTCTAGGATAAATTGGTTAGCGTGACAAGGGTGGTGGCTATGGGGATAAGGATGACTTGAGAGAGAGAGAGAGAGGTAAGGGTGAGTAAATTTCTGTTGGAAGAGGTTCAAAACGAGCAGGCAGGTTTAGGAAACGGCTGGTAAGCCATGGTAGCTAAAATCTCATAAGGCGGTGGGCAGAACATTTACAAGCGTTGGGTGAGAGAAAATGCTGAAGGGAACAGTGGATTCTGTTCCACTTTTGTTATAGCGATTAATGTGTGGAGGGAACAGGTCCGAGGAGGTGGTCGGCAGTGGCGGGGCCGCGCGTGTAAGAAGTATCGAGGCGGGCCGAGAGTTGGTAGTTGGAAGATTTACAGAGTTACTTAATAAGGGAGATGCACGACAGTAAGCTTCTAACGACGAAGCTCTGGGTTGGCGACTGGCGTTTCAAGCAGGAGTCAGGGGTGGTGATGGCAAATTGAAATACGGAAAACATGATAAACCAATTGCAATATCCAGATTGGTTGGAATTCCTTCCCCATTCTGTTTGTTCCTCTGCCGTTACCAGACTTCCTGCCCAACTTGCTCGTAATGATGCGGACTTTGCTTGTCGTCTGCCTTTGGCTCGATGTACTTACTGTTCGTTGTTTTGTCCCCGTGCTTAATATTTGAGTTTATTTTACGGACATTTGGAGCAGTCACGGGTCACTTGACAGTGGGCAGCTTATTTTGTTGAAATCTACTTTCTTCTTATCGCTCACGTTGGGCAAATGTAGACGTTCCGTTTGTTCATATTGACTTATGGCTGTCGCTCTCAGGAAGTGCTTGTTGGACATGATCTAGTTTGCAGAATTTCCTGTTTCTGATTGAACCACGGGACAAGTACTTGCTATTATTTAAAACAAACACTGGGTTGTTGGCAAAAACGAGAAGAAAAAGGGTGTCCAAGAATTCTGCAGTCCAAAAAATATTAAATGAATGGAATAAGAAAGTTCGACATCCTATGATAAGGACATGGTAAGACTGATTATCTGCGTGAATACTGTGGAAATTGGAATTTTCAAGACCAGTTATGAGGAGAAAAATAAGACAAAATCAATAGAGATAGACAGGAGAAAGTGAAACATCTGCTCGACGACGAACAAGTTACTGGAGATATGAGGTCAATGAGGGTTTACTGCCTTTTTATTGAACCCGGTCAACAAAAGAAAAAACAGCCAACGGAGATCTGTCCCTCACTACAGCCAGAAATTGCCCTGTCAAAAGCTAGTAAATGACCAACCACTTGCCTTCGTAGATGCTAGGCAAATACTAGGTCAGAAATATAACGGCAATCTAGTTATGACCCTATCAAATATCAGCCAATGCGATTGGATCTGGCCCACATTGGTGTTAAGCGCAGGATCGGTGAACTAGCTACCCCATTCTCCAATCGGCTTGTTCATAACTGACCAATCAGGTAGCGACGTTATTCCTGTGTCTGCAACTCGGGTACGTACTTTAGATGTCTCGCTTGTGTGCGGCCCCCGTTTTCCGGATCGCGTATTGGTAACGCAAAGTTAAATTCGGCCTTATACTAGTAGTGAATAAGAATGTCTCAGAATTGTATGCTATTCTAACAACCGACCTCGAATTGCATCAGTGCGCCATCGTACCGAACAACAGTTCTGACAAACCTTACCCACCGTAGGCTATATAACAGGTAGCACTCCGTCCTGCATGCGACTGTCTGGTTTCGCCCGGAATGGCCAACAATAATGTCGCATTTTAGTAAGAGATGATTGACTGGAAAGCCACATTTAAGGTGAAACAACTATCCTATTTGGACCCATGGATTTATTAGACAATAGAAGTAATGATAAGGTAGCACTCATTCTGAATCAAAAATCCAGGCACGCAATTTCTGATACTTCCTTTTCGTCTTCGTCGTTTTCATTGTCCTAGACGTTATCTACGACATTGATGTTTACCCTCAAAAGCGGTGAAATCAATTAGTCTGTTGTGAGTGCCATATTAGTCCTTGATTTCCGCTTATGGATTTTACTGTATCGTGGAACCACTGCAAGATCACAGTGCTCATACGATTCTTTTCCGACCAGGACACATCGAGTCTGCGGTACTCATGAATGAATATTGAACTTACCCAAAATAAAGTGGTATAGAGTAGTTTGCTTGAAAAAGAGCTTGTCGTGTTGTCCGGATATATGTGTCCTGGATACAATGCTGCCACAAATCACTCGAGGCATCACCTTTCCTACAAACTTTGAAACTGAATTTGTCTGTGCACCAAGGATTTTGCAACCTTACAGAAGTTAGTGGTCTGCCATAGTTAATCACTCCCCAGTTCATTTCAAGTTTGGTCAGTTGATATGTCTGTGTATGCTTCCTATAGCTCTTTGGTAGTCCTTACAAGAAACACCTTGCTGGGATGAATACGGCTGCAAGTCAAACAAATTGGCTGTGCAAACAAGCATATGTTTTCCTGGATGATGTGTCGGAAACCCAAAAGGAATTCAGCGCTGAACTACCATAACAAACCGCAGTTCATCCAGGGCCTTCTTGACCTCACTTGCCACGAAGTTGTCGGAAGATATAGGAGTCCTATGAACACTTGAGGCCTTATTTAGTGAATAGACACAGTGAAATACTAACCTGATGGCAAGGTAAGTGAATAAAACTGGTCGGGAAACATCCAGATAAAAGAGTCATCTGCAGAATCTGTAAATAATAATTTCCATTCATTGTCTATTATGTTATCCAAAACGAAAAACCTGGGCTGACTGGATCTATTGACTACTGCTGAAAGTGTTGGAAAGTTTGAAATGATCATAAGTAGTGTAAGGATATTAATCTGATTGCCTTGAGGATAAAGTGATCAGAAGGCGTGATAACGTTCACAAGGGTAGGTAAGTTGGTGAATCAATAAAAATTCAACAAGTATTTAGAACACTTCCGGAACGCGACTCCGAACTTTCTTCTTTGGATTCTGAGGCCAAAGTTAACAAAGTGTCCCCAGTCGATGGAATAGAGAAGACTCGAGTCAACAACCAGATATGAGTAATGCATTGTATAGATTGTGGCGCCGACACAGGGCCGATATGACAACGCACGCTCAGGCGAACCACGAAAGAGCAATGCCGAGTGATCGAAACAATTCGAAAGTGAGAACTCTTGAAAAGTGCAGCACGAGCGGAAAAGTACAGTTCCCGTGTGGGACGGAGCAAACGAAATCCAACAAGTGTCACAAGAATAATATCAAGCGTGAAGGCAGATCTTAGAAAAAATGGTGTTCGAAGATGATCGGTTTTCTCCGAAAGGTCGATGCCCATTAGAAGTTCCTTGACTGTTGATCGCATCAGAAGCCATCTGCCTCAAAAGGCCGTTTGGTTACTGCTAAAAATCTTTTGAGAAATTGGAAACAGTAAGTAGTTTTGCAGAAAGTAACCTAGAGGAGTCGTTAGGGAAGTGAAAAAAGGCGATGAAATGACCACAGGGATATCCACTGTTGGTAATGATTAAAAAATATCCAATGGAAAACTTGGCTAATGGTCGAAGTCGATGCGATCGGCTTCCTCGATATTTCTACCAAATCACATATTTGCAAATGAAAAATTAGATAAACAGGTATACATATGAATCATCCTTGGAGTTTCTTTGGTAGGGTGGATATTATCCAGGCTGTGGGTAATTTGGAGTCATTTGAAATAACAATTAGAGCAGATCTCATTTGATTTTCGAATGAACAGCTAATTTCCATGTTTGGTTTTGGGGAAATTGTCTTCCGAAAAACTTTACTTTTTTGGGTTTTCCCTGGGTATGATGCATCGCGCTGCTGATAACGTATGGGTACTTTGTGATACGTTCTTCTCTCCGTAATGCGCAACATTCTTAATGGAATGCATGTTGGCCAAATTATAAATTGGATGGTAGGTTACCAAAATTATTGCAGTAGGATTTTGTGCACCAATAGACTATTTGGCTGTCATCATACTTCAAACTGCTTTACCGATCTGTATTTCGCAAATGCCTATTAAAGCAGCATTTATTTGTCTCACACAACAACCGCCCTTTGTAAACGGTGATGGTAACTGATTTTTAGAATTAATGATCACAAGCAACACTACTGCTCCACCTCAGTGATTGCACACACGTATGCAAATAGCTTCGCCTATGCATGTGTATATGTATCTCCTTAACCATTGTTTGCCAAAAAACGGCTGCGTTTACCTGCATGCAGGTAAAACCGGAGCATATACATACAAATATGCATATATATAATGCATATCACCAGCTCATATTACGAAGAAAAGTGTAGTTAAATAACTATTTAATATACGGCATCTAAATAGATGTTTACTAATTTGAAGTTCTATGGTAATGCATATGTAATAGCCATAGAAACTGTCGTTGTACTCTTTATTCATATCAATTACTACTCCGTCAATCTTCGATTACAAAAGTTTTGCAAATGAAGGGGAACTCTGTTTATAGTTCGAGGCATTTTGAGATGAATACGTCGACAGATCAGACCAAGGCGAACAAATGAACAGCGGATTCCAATTTTAGCAGCATATTTTTCCCTCAGTCTCACCTAAACATTTAATGATCCACTTCACTTAAAACTGACCGTAAGACGGTAAACCTCCAGGGTCGTTGACTGCAGTTGACTGGCACCCAAATTAAATGCGACGCGATGTTGATACTAGATTTCTGAAAAAAATGAATTTCTTTTCAGTGTTGCTGTTTGCCAGCGAATCTCAAAGACGACATAAGAACGCCATGGTTATAGTAATTGACTAATACCACTGATCGGTGATTAACCGTTCACACTCTTTGCCAATGGCAAATCAATAAATATGTATATGCAAAGGGAGCATGACCATTGCTTTTTCAACGGTACAATCACAATCACAAAATTGGCCGAAGTGACGCATTGCTAAAAGATCCAGTCAGCACAAATATCTTAAATATCCCGAGAAATGCCCCCAAATGTAACACAGGAAAGCCCAAAACTGACCGCTGAACGACCCGAAAATGGGCATTTTGCAACATGCTCCGGGTACAATTTGAGGGAGTTTCTGTAAGGACTGGATAAACGCATCTAACGTATTGCTACAGTTTTTCTTCATTTACTGTCCTACATATGACTTACTCTTCCTAAATCTTATAACCTTCATCAAGCTTAATCCTTGCTCACATTCGCCACAACCGCAAAGCATTGCGACAAATGGGCCCGTTAACACGAATCGCATGTTCACTGGCGCATTCGAAAACCTTCACTCGCGAATTACACTACTCGTTGAATGTACAGAATACTGGCGGCTGAGAAGTGAAAAATTTGGTGTGATAAATTCCAAAACAAAAGTGTGCATCTAGTCGTCCTTTTCCAAGATTATCCGATGAGTTTTTCTATGAATGAATGTAATAGATTTTTTCCTTGGCATTCCTGCAAGGGACGGCGAAAAACGCAGTGTTCGTTGCACATTTTACCTATAACGAGATCCACACTGAAAACAAAGTGAATTGCGAGATTTCATTTAAATATCGATTCTCACAACCAAATATGGTTCCGCTAATACATTTTTCATAGCGGTTTGCACACATCAGGGAGCATGATATGACGCGTCAGTATATGTGCATATATGCGTATACACACACACATATATATATATGCATGGACACATGTATGTAGATATATGTTTATGGAGATATACATTTAACCACGTTTAGATGGGTTAATAAGTGAGAAGTTCCATAACTTTAAATGTCTCAGTTCTTCCGACGGATTTCGCACACCCGCGCTGATGAATATTTCATCGCAAAAATGTCTTTCCTACATCACTTTTTCTTTGCAGATAATGATGCCTCTTCTCTAGTATATTCTGGACCATACCGCTTTCATACATTTTGCGAAAGCCGACGGCTACAAATATTTATATGAAATTGTGCAATTCACCTATCAATAGAAAAAACATTTTCGTCCAAGAAAAAGCAGTTTTCCCGTGCATGTTTTCCCGAGGAGTGGGTATCAGTAACTGCTTCAGCACCTGATGGGTGCAGTTACCATGTCTCCGGACAAGTTTTGCAAAAAAAGTTAACCTAAACGTGGAACGGTTGGTAAATGTGGAATTACCCCTCATCCATAAAAATTTGTTCATTTAAAAGTTCACTCAAATTCTGGAATTTCGACAGACTTTTAGCTGGAAAGCAGAACTTCCTGGAGTGGTTGGGGATTAACATCGACTGTCTGTGCTGGATATTCGCCGTTTTACATTCAGTCATCGACAGCGATTCCCGCCAGGAGACGTACCAGCTGGGACTTTTCACATTCCCGATTGAAACATAATCGATCAGTGTATAACTCTTCTCCCTGAATCGAGCTGTTATTTGGAGTATCAAACTCTCGAGTGTTTGTTGGTCCCACGCTTGCACGGTGCAGCAGTGGAGTACCCTGGGAAAATGATGGCTTTCCACAAATTACAAAGTATCTAAGAGGGACCTCTGTGTTTCGAACTGTTCACGGGTGTCGAAGTGTCTTGTTGAACATTGAAAATATCTTTGCTTGGTGGCACCAAAATATGTTGACGATTACCCGGTAAAGTTGGGGCTGGTGACATCGAGATTCAAAGTCTTCAGCAGTGACCTGGAAATGAAGGATGACATTATTCAGATCCGGTGGACCTGTACAGCCTTGATCGAGTCCGCTACTGTAAAGAACTTGGACAGTCATCACATTCACAGTCGATAAACGTCACTGGTTTTCTACGAATAAGTCAGACATAACTCCGTGTTCAAAATACGGGGAAGTTTTTCAAAACGGTTCAGAAAAATTGTGGAGCCCGAACAGGGCAGTTCGGAAAACTGTTCAAGTAGTAACTACAATTTCATAGTTAGATAATAATTACCTGTGGGGTGCTGTTATGATCATAGTGTTAGCATGTCTGCCCTTCTTTGTACTGTTAGTTTGTACATGTTGCTATTATAGAGAGCCGGAAGTCCATCTTTCACTAGACGTTCCACTTTCAGCATGACGCAGCATGACCACAAAACTTAATTCTTCCTCTCACCAGTGGTTGTTTGACAACCGCCAACGGAGTGTCCTTAAGAAACTAAGCATCAAAGAATATCTAAAGGGGGATGGCTAAAAATTGAAGTTATCAACTTGCTATTCACCCAGATTAGGAATAATTGGATAGAATATCAATTTTTCATGGTAAGGCAGCAATAAATCTTTGGAACTTAGTTTCCGTACGAGCACTGTTTCCACGATATCGCACAGGCGACAGTACAAGTAAATTTCTAGTCTTAAGAACGTTATCTTTTTAAAAATGCACAATAATCTGCGGGCTGCCTCGTACAGGCCCAAACGGTGTCGTTCAGCTTGAGCTCTTTGCCTTTAATGAAAAGTCCGCTAGAGGGCACAGATGATGCATTGTTCGTTGTGCTCGGATTGCCATGCAATCGGACTTCCGCAGAACTTTCAGCCGTATGCCGAAAAACGTAGTCCGGAATCGCGTTGGGGCTTGTCACACATTTCCCAATTTGCTGCATGTATGACTCAAATGGAAGTGCAAGAATATTCTCCAGAGAGCCGTGGATCCGCACATCACCGCAAATGTTAAACATGAGCGCACGTTGAACAGCGCTTCCTCTTTGCCATAGAGCCTAATGTAGTTAGCCACCATGGGCTCATAGTTTTGTCCGTTGTAGTCTATGTAGTGCTGACGCTACCCACCACTGAACAATACAAACCGCAACCGAAAAAAACAGAAAATTCCGGTAATTCTTCTTCGGAAGCCCGTGAGTTTGAGAGCCTTTTTAGCTTACATGCGATCAAAGGACACCAAACGAAAGCGTCACCGTCCAGAACCGATACCCGTTGATCGAAATTTGATGGCACTTTTGTACTGACTTTTCTCGCTGCTTTCTTCACGGCCTTCCACAAAGTTGTTAGGTAATATAGGGAAACTATGATGTAAATCGCCACCTCGTCAAATTACTTCAACTTTCATGGGGAAAATTTAGCTCTACAGATTCCGTTTCCTAATTACATTAAAATTAAGAATGAAATCAACTTTGGGGTTTTTCGAAGATTGAATTTGGTCTTCAAAACATGACATTACTATTTCTGGTGCTAAATTTACAAATTTAATAATTCAATCGAAAACGAAAAGATGAAATATCAGAAATAAAACCAAATGTGGTTGCTGAGTAATCTAACTCAGCCAATTTCAAAACAAATACGACAGGTAAGTTGCGCGATGCAGTCTAACTGAAGTCAAACATATGTTTATATGATTGGCAGGAGCGTAAAGATTTTATTTACGTAATACTATTACTTATGAAATAATCTCGTCACTTAAAAAAATTCAGTGATCACACTGAAGGACATTCGATCATTCACTCAACACAGAAATAACACGCAGTCCGCTATTCACACAGCAACTCACAGCTAGAAAACGACCGTGAGCAAGTCACGCGACGAACTGACCTCGGAAATTAAGCCTTATCAAAACCGCACGGAAAGTTTTGTCATAAAGCTAGAGGGATAGACGACAATTTCCTCGGATATCAAGCTATTTTAACATATCTTCATGAGCAAAAATCATAATCTGGGAGGCAGTCGCATAACCAGTCAGCGATACAAACTGCTATCCTTGAAAATGGAAATAATTAATTATCTAGCTTTTTTTCCCAGAGCAATTCGATTGGTAACCAGTTTGTAAATATCCGGACCAAACGACGTAAGAAGTGTATCGAAAAATCGATGCGCCATGTATTGGTTTTTATTGTGAATGATATAATATTAATAACACAGCGTTGTTGGTTAATGTAATGCGCCAACGTTTCGACTACCGTGGGTAGTCTTTCTCAAGGCAAGTTTTACAATCAAATGCATTTGATTGTAAAACTTTCCTTGAGAAAGACTACCCACGGTAGTCGAAACGTTGGCGCATTACATCTACCAACAACGCTGTGTTAATAATATTATATCATTCACAATAAATTAATTATCTACTTTTTGGCCTCGGTTGAAAGTCAAATATTGGGAGACGGTCAAGTTAAGAATTTATCGAAAACCATCTCAAGGAATTATGCAATGTCACATCATTTTTAAAATCGCTCCCCACAGGAATGTTTTTCGGGATGTTCAAGACCTTGTTGTACTGAGTGAGTATTGGCCACTCCGGGAGTTAGAGCATAAATGTCGAGGTAAACAGGCTAACAGCACATAAATCTGCTACGTAAATGAGTAAAACAGAATGCTAATATTTGGCGAGATGGAAAAAGAAAGAAAAGGGCACTGAATGAGACAACAAGTATGAATTGGACGGAAGGTGGGGGAAACAGTGGGCTCACCCATACTGATAGTGACAGCTGTCAGAGATTTTGGGTTGGAATTTGGATAGTTAATATAAGGAACGTGCCGGGAAATTTGCGAAACAGGGGAGCTGGCTATGGGAATCTGTGAATAAGTGAAGGAATAAACAAGTGAAAAGGCATATAGAACTTTAAGAAGGCCGAAGAGATGAAAACCTCAATTGATGTAGTTGGACTGGAAAATTTTGATGTCATGTAACGCGGACAGAATCAGAAGGATAAATCTAGTTGCTCCCAATGAGTTTCATTAAGATTAGTGAGAAATACTCATCCTGCCTAAAGAGGATTATCCGCAAATAAAGAGATACAGGGACAAAGAGCAACAAAACCATGATGAGTACGGAGCTGGATGCTCAACCGTGATGACCAAGTAAGATTACCAAGCCTGTTTGGGTGACGGTATGTGGCCGCACAAATGCAGGGAGAAAGAAGCACATGTGCATCTCCTATACTCACACTGGGAGCAGTAATAATCCATGGAATTGAATTTAGATTATTAAACTGAATGGATCGCTTAAGGAGATAGAAGACAGGTTCGGTTCAGCCAGCGTTAAACTGCACATACGCAGGTCGCAGGTGCTAATTATCAGCCGAGTAATTTTGAAATCTGATTGAGCGTAACAACGGGACTTGGCTATGAAAACCTGCAAAACTGGGAGGGAGAAGCCAATGAGAAAGTCTACAGAATTATATGAAGACGGAATTGAAAAGAAGTGCTAATTGATGCAATCAAGTAGGAAGATTTTGGCCTGGGGTTAGGAAAAAATATCAAGAGCTTAAACTTGGTTGTATTCGGTGAGAATCGTTAAGATCAGCGAAAATCAGGATGCTACTCAAGGAAGATCACACGAGTAGAGGGAGACACATTGACAAAGAGCAAAAAAATCAAGAGGAGATCGAAGGTGGGTATTTGACAGTAATTGCCTAGTAAGAGGGCTAATCCTGTCGGTGCGACAGTAGAATGCAGCTAACATGAGACTGCAGGTGTGCCGGTCATCGGGTGCCATAGGTAGGTTGAAATTGGGAAGGTTCAACAAAATGGATTATCGCTGTAGGAACATAGGAAACGCCCACTTTAACCGGGTAACTCAGTTGGGTTTATGAGCACTGCTATGAGCTTGGACCAGTTTCAAATACGACATTCTCAGAAGTGAAAGTGTCTGTCAGCAGTAAGGCTTTACCAACAATTAGATAACGTGTCAGTGTGTTTTGAAATGTATTGGTAATCGGGCAGTGGCGTAAGTCGGGAGGGAGATCTTTTCCTAGCCTAGAGTATTTTAATATGAAAGTAAACCTTAACGAATATCTACAGTTGGGAATTAGTAAACGGATGTTACTGCGATACAGC
Organism: Fasciolopsis buskii; assembly: GCA_008360955.1. NCBI lineage: Eukaryota > Metazoa > Platyhelminthes > Trematoda > Plagiorchiida > Fasciolidae > Fasciolopsis > Fasciolopsis buskii. The sequence goes on from LUCM01006609.1 coordinate 13,602, forward strand.
AAGCAGGGAGATGGTAAAGAGGTGAAGATAAACAACTGAATTCGGTGGATGGCATTGGACCAGTTTATAGAGAAACAGGAGACTGATCTTCATGCGGACCAATTAGAGTGGATCTAATTTAAGCGCAAGACATTCTTTCTTATAAGTCATTTCACTAAACGAACCAAGAAGTTCCTTTGCAAAAGAAGAGTGGGAATTCTCAAGGGTTAGTCTGTCATATTTTTGAGCAATGGTAAATATAATAGGGCAATACTCTGAGCGAAGTCTGACCTAGAAAATACAAGATATGGGATTCTTGTGGCGAGCGCGTTCGGACTAAAACTCCAGTGGTTTTCTGAGATTTGGCAACTTGGAAAGATGCATCTTTAGAAGAACTGAAAATGCATGAACAGTGCAAACCGAGATCGTCTACTGAAGGAACCCTGGACTACATGAGAGTTAGGAGGGACTTTTCACCGAAAAAGCAAAGTTGTTTTGCTTACTAAAGGAGAACTCCATTTCCCATATAACGAAAAAACTTTGATGATCCGATCGGTCTTTCTGTGTAATTAAGGTGGCACTACTGAAATCGGTGGTGAAGAATTCATAAACTGTTTTATATCTTTGACGGCCTGACTACCATTTGAACTCCGCATTTCATGCATAAACCTCAAATCATAGAATCGGCCTTATATGCGGGAAGCGCTAGACTCGAGTTTCACCCTTATTAGAGCTCATTAGTAGTGCACATTCTCCATCGAACCCAGGGTTTGAATCCGGACTTTCTAACTGGAAGGTGTGTTACCATTACGCCACCAGCTCCCGTCTTGATTGACCAGAATTCGCAAGCTCCACTTGTTAAGACGTCGTTCTCAGTACAATCCAGCAGTGCCCGAAGGTCTTGAAGAGAGACACGGCACTTGCCCCGGTAATTGAAGTCGAATCTCTCTCATCAAGTCAGGTCGCCTAAACGAGATGGGTGCAGGTTCTTGGTGGTCAGTATTAATTTGAAATTTTCTACATAAAACTCACAAGTACATGTTAGTAGTGTACGGGATTAGCGAAGAATGTTAGCAGAGACATGCAATCATATCGTTAAGAAGACTTAACCTGGTGGGAGGACTTTGAACAGAGTTGACGGAACATGTACTCAGTAATTCTTATTAGCCTAGACAAGAGCTGATGACGCCATGATAACAGGCCTGCCAGTTGGAAATGCCGGTTCAAACACTAGGTGCAATGGAGAATATGCATCGTTGGTGAGCTTAGACAAGATGCCTCAATGTAGAAAAGCAGTCCATGAAGCGATGTCGGTAGACCGGACTCATTTCGTTTAAATATCGAAACTGAGATGCGTAGAATTCACGGATTTGCAACCAGCTTCCGGGCGCGTTGGAGATCGGATGGTACGAATTTCGGACAAAATGAAAGGCCAGCACTTCGAAGACTCCCTGCTCAAATGGACTGTTATTTCTCTCACACTCTTGTTAATACAGACGTTGCTGAAAATCTCACACCCATTGATTCTGATTTTGAAGGCTACAACGGACCTGAGTTTAGACGTTCAGAAGCACAGCTGTGATGGGTGTGGTGATAGTCCATAAACTGGGTGTTCAGTACCTTTTCATAAGATGCATGAATAGAAGACTGGACTGTGCTACTACATGAATCCCACCCGCATACTGACTGCAGCCGTGGATTCAGTTTTCGGTGTGCTTGGCTATTTACGTTCGTCCAGACTTTAATTCCGAATACCATAATACAACTTAGCACACTGTATTACGTCCTGTGGATACTGCAGTTCTCTGGACTTCAATGCTTTTAATTTAAATGACATTCACTTTCGGCAGTGAGTTTGGAAATTGTGGCGCTCGACCGGTAGCGTAACCTTATCCGCGGATGTAACCGGCCCCGATTCACACATCATCACAATAGAGCACGTAATTTGTTCTTACGAACACATAGTAACTCGTAAAACCTTAAATGAAATGATAGAGAACAGTTTGTCCCCAATCCCCTTGAAGGAAAGACTGTGGTCGGCAGCGCACGCAGAAAACTCAACAATGAACCCGACCAAATGATGTAAGGAGTGCATCAAAAAATCGATGCGCCATGTATTGGTTTTAATTGTGGATGATATAATGTTAATAACACACATCTACCAACAACGCTGAGTTATTAATATTATATCATTCACAAATAATGAACCCGACCATTCAAACAAATTGGAATGGTATTCGATTATCATTTTCGATTACCTCACATTAACATTAGCAGATTTAATAATAAAGTATTAATTTTATTCTGCTGACCTCATGTGCCTCACCTCTCAAATTCAACCCACACAGTCACGGATAGGCATTCACTATCCGCTCGACTGTTGTGATCTGGTTGTTTATTACACGCCTCCATCATCTTCCCAACATTACCTGCTTCCGTTTCTTCAACTGACGCTACATTTCCCATGCATCAGGAAGGGAAATCCCAGTGGTCACATTACCTTCATGAAAACAAAATCATGTTTACTTTTCAAATTAACCAGTTAAGAGATAACCGTCTACATAAGAGTGTACTACTGAGGCCACGCCAGCAACGGGAGCTGAAATCGTGGTCACATCCATTTCCAAACTTGCTTTGGAAGTCTCTTTCAAACAGCAAGAAGCAGGAGAATGCACCAAGAGAATGAACTTCTGGGGCCGTTTTCCGAAAACAGAGAACCCAACGCAATCGGCCGTAGATAATATGACTTGGTTGGCCATTCCTAATATTCCGAAGCAGGTTGTGGTTGCTCTGAAAACGGTAAAAGCACAAAGCAGGACTGTTACTGGATTGCTCTAGAAAGATGCGGCCGCTCAACATGACATACTAGCTGTAGCCATAAAACGGCAGTGATGGTGACCGCAGTGTCAGCAGGTCACCCAGATCACATACAAAAAGTCACGTAGTGCGCGAAAGTTTGGTTTCTTTTCTGCACCAGACATTTCCTTGCCCGTGATCATCTCCCACACTTGAATACTACGTCCACATATGGGGTGGAACTTCTGCTTCACTTCCTCTACATGGCTGAGTTCAACACGAAGTCACTCGGTTGGTCAATGCCCTTACCCTACAAGGACTTTGCAGTCGTTGGCCTTCACCTGGCGGTTGCTTAGCTGCCCCTTTTCTATTGCTACTGTTGGTTTGTGTTCTTCGAAGCGTGTTTCGTCAGCTTTCATATACCTTCCTTTTGTATACCAACCCGGTTTTCAGACACCCAGGCTTCCATACAAAAGTTCCGCACAATCCTCCCATCCTAATTATTTTCCAGAACCTCCAAACTATGAAACACTCTCCTATAAGCTTCATAACCAGCTTTGAAAGCAGAGAACAAAAGCTGGCGCTTAAGAAGGACGCTTCCCAAATTCTCCTTGACAAATTATCTCATTTGACTATTTAGATCACTTTTGGTAGTAAGAAAACCTCGTTGGTTTTACAAATAACGAATGTCTGACAGCATTTTAAAGTGGTATTTTGTAAGTATTCTGGTCGCAGCGCTCAAAGGAGAATTTCCTCAACAGGCCTTTCGTATGTAAATGTGTAAGCCATGATTTGTTCCAACACAGTGACCCAAACAGAGTTTGTTTGATGCAAGTTTTTCCCGAAGGTTGTCGCCCTTTGGACGACACGTTATCTGGCACGAAGAAAGATGTATCCAGAAATAACAGGTGCACGTGAAGGAGAGGCTATTCTCACACCACGGCCACTGTGAATTGCGCAAACATTCGGCGTGCTTCAGTGCTTTCCTAACGAGCCCGTTAATTTGTTTATTGAAAGGTAACTGGCTGCGACGGCTCTGCATATACGTTTGAAGGCACCACGGAATTAAAGTCTAAGGAAAAATGCAACCATAAGACCAGCTGCAAACAAATTCGTACAGTTCCTGGTTTTTTTTCTTTATTTTTCTACCCCAACACCCCCCAACATTTGCATGGTGTTGCCGATTATTTTTTTTCCTGTTGTTCACTTTTAGTATTGGATGATTGCAAACTTATGCACAACAACCATTCTCACTAATGTTTGGCATACTGAATTCGTCGGTTTTGCAGAACGGGGATGTTTTAGTAAATGTTTCAATCTTTTTGCAAGTGACGAGTTTTTTTATCGTTCTGTGGGCTTGATCACAGCTTACTCTGGGCTTTTTCAACACAAGATCCGAGGGCTCTTTAGTTGTCAAAGTACTGGAAAATACACAGAGCTCACCGGTACAAGAAACTGCACAATCTGGAAGACTGTCGCTTAGCCCTTTAAACCCAGCTGAACCGATATTACATTTTTATCACATCACACGATCGACTGTGTGCGAGGCACGGGATACAGACTAAAACAGGTGGCCAAAACTCGTTATCAATAGCGTTGGGTGGGCTAGTCACCCAATTGACATTGGCGGTCGACATCGCGCTAGGTAAGAAATTGATTCCAGTAATGCAATCAACCACAACTAAAAACCAGTCCCAATTCCGATTTTCAGTGAACAATATAGCAATGATGGCTCTTCACGTCGTCTGTATAGTTACACTTTTGTGAAAAAACATGCAGAAGAAACGTGGAAAAAGGTATTTCAGAGAAAAAGAACGTAGCTGTCTATGTCAAACACAGGATCTATAAAACAAGATAGAGTTACGTAAGTATAATGTAGGTATCAGAAATCAAAAGGAACACAAAAAGAATGAGGTTACTGGTATGATGAATGAAAACAAAAAAGAGAAAGAAATAGCAGAAAATGTGCTTCGTTTCGAACGGGTGATTCACAGGTAGAGAGAGAAAGATGAATCTACCAACTGTACAGGACATGAAAAATACGACTGAAACATAAACACACCAGCTAGACTGGCTAGAAATCGGAGCTGTGCGTATCCGAGCCTTATTACTACCAATAATTGGTGAGAAATTGAATACAACAAGGGCAGATATGCAAAATGTTCCAGTGTTTTGATTGTCCGTAGTTGACTGGGAATACATGCGGTCGCGGGAACACACATACACACGCACATAGAAGAGATATCTGGATGATCCGGAATGAAGGATTCGTTCCATTCGGAAAGAACTTACATTTACTATGCATATATATATATTCATATAAATATATACCTCCATATAAATACGAAATCTCTGGGTTTGGTATTTAACAGGTCAACTGATCTCGGATCTACAGCAGCCACGTTCGCGGTACAGAACGGACGAGTTGCATGTGTACACCAACTCTGCACTATCACAGCATGACGACAAAGATCGAGGTATGCGAGCGGGAAACTGACACAGCTGCGTACTCGGGGACGAATGGCCCACAGATTGTGTCCCGGTTAGGATCGCCGAAAACACGTGGTACCAGCTGGATTTTCACAAACAACCATTGGGAGGAGTCAAAAACCGGAAGATAAGTAGTCAGTTCTGAGCAATAAATGAAACTTCAGTTCAGAATACGAATTCACTAGCCAAGGATGTCACACACCTACCTTACAGATAGTCCCTAAATTGATTCAGTTGGGAATGAAAATGGGAACACGGAAAATGAGTAAGTTCACATTCCGTTAAAGACATGGTAATGAGTAAGAAAGGACTCCTGTTTCATAGTGATGACCTTTGCTCGGACAACTAAGCAACATTAGTTAACTTTCTTTCCTGTAATTTTGCCGTGGTCTCTCTCCTTTTTGCAAGCTGCCAATTATCATTAGCGGCAATCTGCCCCGAAAAACCTCGATCAGACACACACACACACATAAACACACAAATTACCATCACAGTAGTCACCGGTGGCTTTGTGATGAAAAAATGCAAAGTAGTTAACTGCGAAATTACAACAGTCAACCGCTTACGTGAACTCTGGAGAGATTAAACAAAAGATTTCCCCGCACCATACACACAGATCTCAGTCACCAAAATTTTCGTCCTTTGAAATGCAAACAAGCGCATCAATTTTCTAAACAATCCACCAGCAGTCGTGACTCTAAGACTTGACATATAGAAATTTGGAGAAGATCACAGCAAATTAGCTACTATTAGGATTCAGGGAAAATCGCTATCGATAAGAAGCTGAAGGAATCACGCTTCGTACTCGGAGTGAAATTTTAGCAAAACTTGATCACGGATTACTACACTTGTTAATTTGATAATTTATTACATGAATAGTTTTTTGTGGTAGAAAATTGAGTCTGATATATTATTTTCAAACCCCTCGAATCCGTTCATACGGACGATCCGGAAAATCACGCGGAAACACCGGTAACTTGAAAAATACATGCCAAACATCAAAATATAAGTATAAATATCTGTTTGAAGTGCCTAATATTCAGCAACTAAGCCCAAATTGTTGTGTTTTAGACGGTGATCGGATGACAGTCAGATGAAGCATTTTCCCCGTCTTTCGCAAACAAGATGCAACCCAATGTAGACCCCGAGAAATGATTGGATGACACTACTACAAAAACAGGTGAAGTTTGAATTGAAATACTAGACAGATATGTATAAACTGGCTCGATTACCAGACGGATGGTATGCGGAACACGTTCAATCGTCGGGACAGATACAAACTCCTAAGGAGGGCGCTGATTATCAAGAGTTAAAATATATTCTTGCTATTACGACAAACAGTGAGTATTGCACACCTCATTAGAATTTCTTGTGTTTCTGCTCGAAGTTGGTACTGTTTGGATCCGTGCGAAAGTTGTATCACCGAATGGGATAGTTTCCCCGATCCGGATCGCTTGCCCGAAACGGTTGAAATGGGAACTGAAACGGATGATTGGGGAACTGGCGGGGGTGGCGGTTGCGTGCTGTCTACCAATTCAACCGTGTACCCGAGCAAAGCCAGTCGGGCCAGAGGGTGCAAATCCTCGGGAGATTTGTAAAATAAAAGGGACAAGTCCGACAGCACAGCCCATAGTTTCTGCCAACCGGAACCGTGCTTAAACTTGCGAAGTAGAAAACTGCTCACCTCACACTGTTGAGAAGTCAGAACGGTAGAGAATGAGTGAAGAAGCCTTCAGATCCATGTGGTGCGATAAAGCAAATCAAGTGACATCGCGTTTAATACTGTCAATGGCAAAAATGTGAGCTCAAGTCAAACTGAAAATAAAGTGCATCATTTGTGGATTCGATAAGCTAATGAAGTAGACAGTTTGCTACATCACACCCCCGAAAAATGTGTATTCCACAATCAGACAGACAATTTATGACAACAAGAAATGATATAACGCTAACCTAAAAACAGTGGAAACAAGACAAGTGTGTAAAAAAATCACAACTGCAAACTTTCGACAGTTTTTTTCGATTAGCCTAAGATAACCCTGCGAAGGAGAACAAGTGTCACTAAGTAAAAGCCAGTTATGAAATACACATAAAATACATACATATTTATATATACTAAGATGACGTATTTGTGAGCTAAATACTACCTAGTTCATCCAGTTGATATTACTATGCATGGATGAATACTTGATGACCTGGGAAAGGTATTAAACAGGCAGTTGGATATGTTGAATCAATACTGAATTCGTTGAAATGGAATTATCTGGGATACGTTATTAACCAAAACAGAATACAAGGTGGCCCCGAGAAAACAGAAGACGTCAAACCAAAGTAGAGGTTGTTTGAGGGATTGTACCTTGTGTCTTTGGTCAGAAGAGACTTTGTCTGCAAGGCAGCAGAGTGAAACACCTTTTGCAAACGTTTACGGGTCGGTTGACGGTATTCCGGTTCATGGTAACAGAGACTGTTTCACGTGACTACGCTATTCACCTTCCCATGAAATTACGACCTCTAAAGACGAAGCGGCAGCGAGTGAACCCTTACAAAAACCTTCCATAAAATAATTACATGGCCTGACTATTCACCACGTTTGGCAAAATAGTGGGAAGTAGAAAACTACAAAGACCTTTATTTTCAGCAATTTCGAAATATAGTATAAACTATGACTAATACAAGTAAAATTCATGTGAAGGTGCCTCAAGAGAAAATAATTTTTACATCCAGTGAAGACGTTTCCATTTCCGCTCGCCATTTCCTCGAAGAGTGGATGCATGGAGAGACAAGGAAATGTATCTGAAACAAAATCCACCTCTGGTAAATGTGCCCGCAATGGATGATACTCGTTGTTTGGACCCCAGCGGAAAAGGGGTTTCCTAAACAGCGGATCGTTGAATTACTGATAAAATAGAATACCCATTGTTTCTCGCTAAGGCGGACTCGAACTAGCTCAAACGAGGGTACGCCACTTGGCGTACTCCTTCCTCAAGTCATTGATGGATCCAGATTGACCACATCGCAATATTTCTAACTGTTCCGACATCACTCCTGTCTGTTTCAACCACGCGTTATTATGCACCAAGCTGCTAAAGTGTGTGGATGGGGGCTAAAAAGAAAACATGTTCCAATGTTGGTTAGACTGCGATGGGTTTTCTGGCTCGAATAACTAGTCAAATTTTGGAAACGCGCTAGCTGGAAATCCAAAACGGGCCCCGCCCAACAACATCAATGAGCACTGGTCGCTCATCGATAGTAGCCTGCATCCCACTAGCTCAGTGAATTGTGGTGTGGCCCGTCGTGTTGCGACATCCTCGATTTTTGCTGAGTCTCTGGGCCTTTTTGACGCATGTCACTCTACCTCGGTTGGTAACAAGCATAATAAACCATGGCTCAAAACGAGACGTGAACTTAACGCACGCTTACATTCTGATCGGGAGATCTAATTACCTCATCATGCATCAAAGACGAAGCATGTTGCCACCATCGAGAATTCCGGCAACCTGTTTCATCTTATACAAGCTTCTGGCAGGAAACCCCTAGGTGTTAGTGAAGTGATCAGTGAAGCCGACTGTTCACTTATCCAATGGCCAAGTCCTGTACGCTGGGTGGAGTACTTTGAAACATAATTTAGCTGGCCTTCAGCGTCAGTCTCGCCGTTGACAATCATGGCATACACTCCGTGCCTTGTTTCAATATATTCACCTTCTGAGGCCGAGATCAATAAGGAAATTCAAATCATAGGACATCACTAGGCGCCGGGCGCCGACGGCCTTTTCCAAGATCAATTTAAAAACAGAGGAGAAGAAAATGTTCAGAGAACCCCAGGTTTTGTTCCGGAAATTTTGATATTCCGAGGATGCCCTTTGTTTGAGATGGAATCGATTGGTATGTCCAAGAGCTCGCGTACTGAGTGCGCTAAAGAAATCTTGATTAGCCTAATCCTAGCAGCGCCAAAACTTTTGGTTTCTGCCATTCTTTCCAGGAGGTAATTATGTGAGGTTTGCGGCAGCTGTGACCCTCCGAGGCTGTTGGAGCAGCAATTTCCTTTCCACAGACCGACGATCAGTGTGTCCTAGGACATTTGTACAGCCTTCGACTTCGTCGATAGGTCTGCACTAGGGCACTGCTTGGGGAGGAGTGGAGCACCTGAGGGTTGTCGGTCCTTATAGAGGTGTACGAGCGTATCTCAGGTTGGGATAGGGCTTATGGCTACCTTTCATTGCCCTTCGTCGTCTCTGGTGGATTACGGTAAGAGCATCCTATATCATTATTTCTTCCCATCTTTTCTGTAGAGGATGTTACACAGAACACCTTGTCTAGTCTAGCAGACGCTGGAATTGAACTCCTCCTATGAAAGTTTTCTTGACCTTTATTTTTACGACGTTAGACAAATGATTGTATCGGAAGGAGCATGCCACACAAACACTAAGACCAACTACATAAGGAGAGGGGGATCAGCAATCGTGATCTTGAAACTTGGAATGACATCGAACTATGAAGCGGCCCATTAGATGATATCGCCTTGCTGAGTGACAATGAAAATCTGGTGCAATGCTTGCTGGTTTGTTTGGCGATTCAAACATTCAGATGCGGTACGCGCTTTAAAATTTCAAAGTGCAAAATGTTTCGTCAAAACTAGCAGAAGGCCGCCCCCGGATTCCCCTGTTACGGTGACCGACTGAAGGTAGTCAATTGTTTTAAGTACCTTGGAGGCTTGGATACAGCTGGCAGAAGTATTGGGGAGATTATATCACGAATTGCGAAAGCCACGGCAGCTTTCGCGAACCTGCAATATCAGCGGCGCTGCCGTGACTTCGGGCTTTAACTCCAAGGGAAAGGTGTGCAATACCATAAGTCGGAGTGTTTCTTCTTTATGGTTGCGAAACCTGGACTGTCCGCGTTGGGGAATCTCAGGGACTTATTGCATTTGACCGGCAATGTCTTCAAAGCATCGTACGAGTCTTGTGGAAACATCGGATGAGTTTTATGCCCCACAGCCACCAGGGCTTACTACATAGGAGCGGGGAAGAACCAGCAGCCATAGCCTTGAAATCTGGAGCGGCACAGAACCACGTGATGTCCCAGTAGGTCAGGTATGGCAATAAGCCGGGAGACAACGAATTGCCATCTACCAAAACTAGAGAAAGTGAGGAGATTCGCACCGTGACAGCGAATTTTAGAATATACTGATATCGGCAAACGATGCATACGCGGTTGAACACCGGGGATTGGGACGGAACAAAACACCGAGTTTGAGGATACGTTCTGCTCGTGACAAAATGGAGCGAATTTAATAAACTAAGTACAGTGACTGCGGGCAGGGGGGGAGTGAGAGATAAACGCAATCACTGGGAAAAGAAAGACGTACAATGGGGTTAGGGAATTAGACTCACATCGTTAGCGTTCAGCAACTGGGTGTGTGTGATCCCGAGATGTCGATGCCAGCACACAGTCAACAATGCATCGGTCAGACAACCGGGTATCTCCTCAGGTGGCGTTTTACGGGACTGGACTGCACGTACGGACAGGGAGCTACCAACCCGACTAGAAGGGTGGGTTCCGGGTTGATGTTGGACCAGTTCATTTCTAACCCACTCGGATAAATCGGGGTCACGAAAACGAAACACACCTGAAAATAATAATGAACTGACGATGATTGATTGCAGAAATGCTCATTTAGCGAACATGACAAGCGATTTAATATCCTAAAAGGAACAGTAAATCATCCGGGAAAATTGCGGTGCAAAGTCAATGGTGGATGCACAAGATAGCGTTCCCTGTGGCTGAAAATGCAAAAGAATCTGATTAGTGCTCACAATTCCAAATTTTACCAATCGTAAAGGCTAAATAGCGACGCCCTAACGGTTATCCTTGGGGCAATGAATTGCAGATGGGATTGTCAAATTTTGGTCATATTGATTCGCATTAAATTTGCAACATTTGTTTCACCATATTATTATTGCTATATTTTACGTCACACATAGGGTTTGGCTGCTTTTAATATATAATACACATACATATAATGCTGCGTACGCTGCACCTATGATCGGAAACCAGACGTCATGCCAACTCCATAGATGTCTCCTTTTAGCAGAGACAATTGGGGGTTTTCTGTATACAGGACAGTATGTCATTCAATACATGACCGCCTGGCGAGATTTGGTTGCTTGATGAGGTAAATTTATCCACTTCATCCAACACCCTAGCAAAAACAAGGTATACCGTAGTGGTATTTTGTACATCAGACGTGCAAAACGCATCTCAAAAGGTTACAAGGTGTGTATAGATACCGCGAAGTATCGCCAACGTATCTGTCTTACAGATTAACCAACACCATTTGTGCATTCTAGGTCAAACGATTAACTGTCCACTTAAAAGTTAAGGCCACGACTAATGCTAGGGATTGAACGACCTACATAATTGTCCAGTAAATAAAATTAAAAGTAAATGGAGGTGGCAGTTTTCATAAATACGTCTTGTGGAGATCTGTGATTAAAGATTGCCATTAATATGAATTCAATTTTGGCAGTTTGTACGCAGAAATTGGGAAATAAAAATAAAATTCGTCGACACATCCATGTTTTTAGCTTTTTTGCAGAGCAAAGATGTGACCGGCACAACCCCGACCTGGTTGGAAACCGGCTTGATTCTCACAGTTTCAACATACACGGATATTAGATACTTGGCGGAGGATGATGCATGTTGGTAATTCTGTTGAGACAACCGTTGAGCTAATTTTTCTGTAATTACTGCCGCGACATCCATCATCTCGCTTACAAATCGACGCAATCATTGATTCGAATCATTCCTTTGGAACCTGCTTTTTCAGATCGATCTCATGAGTTTGGTTAACTTCAGTGTTAAACCTTCGCCACCAGGGCAACAACAAATTGGTGTAACAGCTGCAGACCTTGTCAGAAAACCTCATCTTGATGATTTCCATTTCTGATGACGGGTCGATATCTTCCTGGACTGCTTCACTTGTTGGTCCGATGTGAAAGTAGGCCAACTGAGCTGCTCACTGAAGTGTTATATCTAACATGCCGGATGATGCTCCTGAGAGCGAATCCGTGGGCCGCTGGACTTTCGGTTTTATGTAAGCTAGTATTCGACTATCGCTGATGACTGTGGCCTATTTCATTTCCATGCGTCTACCTGTCTATCACTGGTCGTAACCATTACTGGTGCTTATGGTCAGCTGACTTGTCAAAGACTTATAGAAGCTATCGGCTTTAGGTATCCGAGATAAGGAATCGGTATGAAGCAGGGAAATACTGAGTTCCAGTAGATATATCGTTCTCGAGGCCGTTGAATATCCGGGTTTTCTTGTGTGATTGCAGTGCTCGCTCGTATGCCTTAGTAGTCAGTTGTGTCGATAATCGATTACCGTCTATAAGCATCGTGTCAGAATGAGCAGTTTTCATTTTAGTGCGACTAAACCGGAGATGTAAAGAATAGTATTACACGTCAATTCCACAATTTTCAAGATTTCTGCCTAAAGATTATTGTTGCTTTGTTTGATACAGCATACGCACGTTGAGAGTGATCACGCAAAATGAACATCTGAGTGCGTTTTAAGCGCTGTTTTGCCATCGATGTTACCTTCAGACAAATCTACCGAAGCTAACCTATTCGAACTTATTGAAAGAGCGAAAGATGGAGAAATTTCTAACAGAAAAGCTACCAGAGGTGTTTTAGGAAATGATACTTTGCGGCCATGCACATCAAAAGAGTTACTCGATGGCTGGTATAAAGGAGCGTTTGATCTAATAATCTGCACAGGAGGCATTGAAGCGCTAGCCCAGCAAGAGAACGCGCCCAAAGCACCTGCAAGAAGGGTTCATCAGATTTGTCACGTAAAACTCAGGAGTCGTTCTTTCACTGTGTACGAATTAAAATTACGCAGTCATTTTCTTCATGCACCCAATGAAGCAGGCGTAAAGAGACGGGCTCGCATTATTTGGGTTGAGGATTTCGGGCATAGACACGAGGTAAATACCCAAAGGAACTCCGTGACGGCTTCCATTCTTGTGATAACCCCCAAGTAGTTCACTAATACGACCACTTAGTGAAAGATTTTTGACAGGTACACTGCTCCCGTTCGCATTTCCCGCTGAAATGGATTCTTCAGAGGCCAAATAGTTGGTTTGACAGGGCCAGTCATTGGCCAAAAACCGACTCATTGAGAGTGATCGTTGTCGGGCTTCTCCCCGTTGACTCCACAAGCATGACTAGAAATTCCACCTGAGAAGCCCATCCTGAATGGCTCTTCGAGCCTCAGTGACACATTAGGCGCCAAATCGCATCATGGTGAAGAAAAATTACCTTGGGTGAAAAACGATGATCACGCAATGAACTCGAAACAAAATAGATTCGAGCGATAACAGATTGCAATATTGCCTGGCAGCGATGGGGATGGAAAAGAATAAAATAATGAAAACACAATTTTATTCTGATTGACCAATATCATGTTGGTTTATTCATCCACTGGACAAGGCCGTGACATAATCAAAATATTGATGAACAGTTACAGATAATCGGCAGCCACTGCTCTGAAACATTAGAAGATCCAAGGGTTTCCTGATTACATATCTGAACCTTGAGTGCAGCGGAAGGGGCATTGACATAGCATGCAGTGCACGCTACACCAAGGAAGGAAGCGACGACTAGCCGTGACCATGAAACTTAGAATGATATAAACTCACAAAAGGCATTAATAATCCACATGTAATGACGAACAGATCGTGCTTAGCGACTGTGGGACTCGAAAATCTGATCTTTAAGATGACAAACACTCTATCCGCTTGATCACCAGCGGTCAAGTAGTGTGCCCGGCAGACCAAAATCAAACTTAGATCAGCGGATAAAGTTCTAGGTAGAAACGACAGGACTCATACCTCAGGAATTACTGGAAATAAAAACTTTGTGAACCAGACTACTGCATGTCAAGTCATGGATTTGTCGCGTAGAACGAAAAATTTCGCACAAACAATCAACACAGCCTTCACTACACGCTTTGCTCTTCAAGTAGAATTAATGGTCACTGTAGGAATTACAAAAAATCGGAGAGCAGATATCATCCTGCGAATATAATGTCATATAATCTCCAGAAGGTAAAAGTCCATAAAATGAATTCAAACAACTATGTTCCCAAGTAATTTGACAGAAATAGGTGAAAATAACGAAAAAGCTGAGAGTGAGAAATGCCATTAAAGTAGTGGGAAAAACGATACCATAAAGCAATCCGGTAATCAGAATGAAATTTTAATGTCAGTGTAATTAACTTACCCGGGGGAAGTTTGAATTCCAACTGTCCCGCCGTGACATCACAACCAGCAGCTTCAGATTCGCCCGTTTCTACAGAGCGTCCAATTAGGCGATTAATATCTGCCACCCAGGCATTCCGAGATGCCTCATCTGGTGCACAGAACAACAATTTTCGACGCAGTTTGTGACGGGCGCAGGATTTTGATCGGGACCGACTTCGAAGTGGATCGCGCGGAGCGGCTGCTGTTGAGCGGCTACGCGAATGTGTTGAGTAAGAACACTTGGACCGCTGCGTTGCTGCGGACGCCTCATCCACATTGACAGTTGGTATGATATCCACAACCGCTACCACTGCGAACAAGGCCGTGTCATCCGTGTTCACTGCTGTTTGATCCGAAGAGGGTATGTTCAAGTGTTCTTTTGCTACATACGCGCAGTTAAGTGAAATTATGCCGTGGATCTGGTAAAAGTAAGGAAGACGAATAAAACTACCATATATATTTGAGGTTGATTTGAGACTCAAATATCAATCACCCCGCGACCACAGCTGTCATCAATCGAAAAAAACAAACATTGCTAGGTGGCACAATTCTATACATAATATGTGCATGTTATACAGGCTTGAAAACAAGCATAGTGTCAAAGCAACAAAGTGTAAATAGAATTCCACAGAGAGTAGATAGAGAGGAGGAAAATATTACAAAACGACAAACCAACTGTTTTTTTGTGTTTTCGCCATAAACATTGTAATTATTTTTGTTTTCATTGTTTTTAAGGGAGGACGAGTTCTACAGACGGGTCACGCAGCATGCGCCAATAAATAGGAAAGGGTTTGAAACTGGAGTAGAAGTAAATTCCTTAATTTCTTACCGTAACATAAATATGCACAGACGCCGAATTTGTTTGCTTGCCTCAAATGGACTCCAAAACGAAATCCGCGGCTCGGTCAGAATTGCATCATCACTTGCAAAATCAAGAAGGCCCTGTTAAATCTGAGTGATTTTATATTTCACTGAGTCTCAAAAACGATGACATCAATTTTCATTTGATCAGGTGAGTAATCTAGAGTAAACCGTGCTCATCAAATCTACTCATGGGCTTAGGCATGGATACCGTCGGGGAAATCGGAGTACAAACAGACGAGGTAAGATAAGTTGAGCAGATCCAAAATGACGACAGTGAGGACAGTAAGAGAATGGAATACAAACGTTGTTCGTCTGCTTGATTTTTCATACGGAACTCGGACGGGCCATTTTACTTTTTGACTATCTTCACGATGAACTTAACGTTGAATGATAAAGCTGAGTTGATTTTGTTAGACGCTTCCGGCTGCAGTTTGGCAGTTACATGTAGTGAAATCAAATGCCCATATCCTGTGAAAAAATAGACTTCAGCTATCCACCGTCAGGTAACCGAGGGCCAAGTTTGTGGTGACGAGTTTCGTCCATCGTAGGTGCCATTCAGCAATCCGCAGACCACTGACAACCGGACTGCAAACCGCATTGCAGTTTCGTTGCAGTAACTCCGATCTCTACTAGGAAGACGATGTAGCAGCTTTTGATAAATGGTTCTTCCGCAAAGTATGTTTTGCATTGCTTACGTTTACACACTGTTAAAGTCCATGACGGCATTGCACTGGAAAACGAAGATAGTGAGAAGCGCGCCCTTCTGGGATTGGGTTGATGTAGCATTCAAAACAGAAACCAAGTCGTGTGAAGATATAACCTTTCCGGCCGAACCTATCTTCCATCTTCCTTGTGGTGCAAATCAGTACTAGTCAATCGTAAAAATGGTCCTAGCTTGACATAACCAGAACAAGAACCAACAAATTACCTGATTTTAGAATCGGTTAGCAAATATTTCTGAGGCCACAAGATAATTAACATAAAACCGGAGACTAATCGGGTGCCACCCTTGAGTCTGCGAGGTACTCGAAAGCCTTAATGTTTTGAGAAGTTTTACAAACCGGCAACTTCATCACGGACTGCCTAATCCGGGTGAGTGACCCTCATCAGTCATAATACAACATACCAACGATCTTACAGAGCCGCGAACAGTATATACTCATAAGACGCTCCCGAAAAATAGATGTCACGCAACAATTGAGTGTTTGATGAAGTTTGCTTGTTTAAATTTACCTGATTCTTCCCGACCCCATAGCCGATCGCTATATTTCTTTCTGGTTCTCGTATTCAGGAACCTCAGAATGGTCGGGATGGGCAAAATTTACTCCAACTAACTCACGTGATCAAAGTAAAATTGACGTCATCATCCTTGAGACTCGGTGAAATCTTAAATCACTCGGATTTACTTGACTTTACATAACGATGCAACCCTGATCGAGCCGCCGATTTCATTATCGAATCTATGTGAAACAAAAAAAAGCAAACTTGACGTCTGTGCATGTTTATGTCAGGGTGAAGAATAAAGGAATTTAGTTCTACTACAGCATCAGATCGCTTAATTTCTCTTGGTGCACCCAATATAGATGTAAATGCAAGTAGATATGTACATATATGCTTGTAAGTATATATATATATATACATATATGCTTGTAAGTATATATATATATATACATATATATACTTATAAAAAAACTAAGAATTCTTCCCACTGGTAATCTTTATTTGTGTCAACAACTGGCTCTCGTGCTGCGCGCAAAATGGGTTTTCTGTTTCGTCCCAAACGCTTTTTTGCATTCACTTGCTTTCTTCCACTGCACAAAGCTCAAATTCGCTCCAAAACTTGAATACTTCATTTATGTGTGGGTACAGCTTCGACCATCGCTCTTTCTATCCTTGATCGGGTTCCGCGGAAGGTTCCCAGTTGATCAGTGATCCTCATCGACCTCAAATCTCCGGTCACTTGTTCATCGCCAAGCGGTTGATTCATTATTCCTTTGCTGTCGTCATTATTTCGGTTTCTCTTAATTAGAACTCGCTTCGGCAGTCCCCATTCCCATGATTTTCTCTGGTTCTTTTCGTATTCAGAGGGCCAGTCTTCCATACCAACTCTTCATCCCTATTTTCCGAGTTTCCGTAATTCAGTTTTCTTTTACTCGCTGGGCTGCAAAGCTCTGAAACACTGCCTCTTCCCACTTTCCTAACAACCTAAACTCCTTCTCTCTATAAAACTGGACTCAACAAGCAAACCGTGAGATGAAGCTTTGGGTCTGTCAGGCGAGTCGTGGGCCAGAAAGATGCAGGAATTGTGAATGGGGGGAAAACTGAAAGAAGAGAAATCATACAGTCTTCATTTTGCACGGCGCCCTCGCTAGCCTTTGGGTGCGCCAGGAGAATCGGCCCAATATTTTCCTTGTTCCGGAACTAGGCGAATGGTTCATTTCCCACGTTTTCTTCGGAATTGCAGTTAAACATATCTTTGGCCTGTGCGTTGTTCACCTGGGCTTAGATAGATTAGTCGTGCAGTTCTGTTTCCCGGATATGATCCGACCTCACGACCCCATGGCTCTTCGTATCGAGACAAATTGGTCTTGTACTTTGGGCACCAGATCGAAGCTTCATCTTACAATGAGTTAACGAGTTTTTTAATTGGGTTAACAAATATGGCCACTACGGGTGGATCACACGAAAATAATCGAGCTTTAGCCATTAATGATCAGGTCTGATTTAGATGAACAGTTCGGATCAGAAGTAGCATTCTGCAATTCCACTGCAGCCAGAATGCCCTTCATCTACACTAAATACTGCTCAACAACATCCTCCCTGTCTACTACAATGAGCTCGATGATTTTATTTAAAGGTTGTCACGGAAGAATAGATCGCAGTGACTAATCCGAGATGTTTGAAAAGAGTCACAGAACTCAACTTAGTGAATGCAGCTACTGCGGTTTTAAAACAAGACTCATTCAGTTGAGATTATGACCTACGGTAACTGATTTTGCGAAGAGAAAATATGAGCTGAACGACAAGTAAGACGTAAAGATTTCACCAGTTATTTGAAGACCAGGAATGTATCAGAGATACCAGGGAACGGTCACTCTGTTTAATATACAATCTAGAAAACTACCTTCAGGAATAACTGGCTGCCACGAATTCGACTGGTAAAAACGATCCGGTCATCGAAAAGAAAAACCATGCGCGGTTGGAATCCTCGACGAGAGTACTTTTTTAACCAGCCAATCCTATTCAGATTAGGCATTCGCCTCAAATGTGATCGAAAGGCGATGGAATTAGAGATTGACGGCCAGACTGTCAGATCATTCGATTTGGAATGAGAGGGCGACGGTGGCGCTGTACGACGAGGTACTGGTAGATCCGTTTCTCCCGTCGTTCCAACGGGGGTAGACTGCACGGGGGAAAGGGGTAAGAGACCAAGGAATCCGAACATAGGTAGCACAGAACGTGTGCATTGAAGAACGAGAACTATCTGTTCCGCGTGATGATAGGCAGCATACACGGACCGGGCCAACTGAACAAAACGAGTAAACACGGCTAAAATGGGTAGACGAAGAGGTGTTCAGACGGGTGGGGTTGAAGAAAAGCAAAACCGATGAATCAAGGTGAGATGATTAAAAATTCCGACGGAAAAGTAGTTTAAATAATGTAAAAGGTGAAAATCTACCCGGCTGTTAAAACGAATGATGATTCGGTCTTTTGACTTCATAAAGAATTCCAGCCGCAAGCGGATACCCGACAAGGTTCATCAACTTCTACAATCTTCAAAAGCATAGCAAAGACATTAACCGTGGGGTATTTTTACTTGTCATTTGTAGTAACAACATTATGTCTGGTGTTCACCGGAAATTGGGTGCGAGCACAAACTGCACAACCTCAGACGCGAGTGGCATTAATTTAAAATGTCATTGGAGATTTATTTGATCCTCGTGCCAATATCAGAAACGAAGTCATCACATTATGTTGACAATAATGAGTGCAGGTGTGTTGAAGTCAATGGCGTATGCACCCCCTTTGAAACGAGGTCTCCATCTGTTGTCGTATGTGCCTTATCACCGGATAACTAATTTACGTGGCTGTTTGCCACAATGGTGTATTGCATGCTACAGAGCTCGGTCATAAGTCCAACGCTCAACTGATTACGCAGTCGACTAACCATCTGAATGGCAACCGAGTTGGTCAGATTGAGTGTGAAATCAAGGTTTCGAAGCGCCTCCGCATCACTTTATGTTGGATGTCATCAAAAGACAAAAATGTGCAGACGACGGATGGACAGTTCGTTTTAAAGGGATGCATATGCCGTTGATTGACACACCTGCAGTCATTATGTTCAACATAATGTATCAGAATAAACATCGAAATTCCCACTGAAGATTGACACATGAAATTAATTTGCCCCTGAATATCCAAATATCAGTTTCTTTTGGTTGAAGCATTGTACATTCAGCTTCAACTCTGTTGAGGCGTGATTTCAGTGGAACTGATTTATGTTGAAGAAGTATGTAGCTTAGTGATGAGTTTGTTTCTGATAGTGGCATGAACAACAAATAAACCATTGACGTCGATTGATTCAGTTGTACGTTTAATTGTTCTAGCGGTAAAGCAGACTACAATATTGTGCATACAAAATTATGATAAGGGTCAACGCTGAACTTAGACAACTAAAGTAAGACGGATGAAAAATGACACAACAAAGATGAGTGTTATTAGACCGAATGCCAAACTCTGCCACAATGCGACTACACCTTGACGTGGTGTGACGGCT
Organism: Fasciolopsis buskii; assembly: GCA_008360955.1. Lineage (NCBI taxonomy): Eukaryota > Metazoa > Platyhelminthes > Trematoda > Plagiorchiida > Fasciolidae > Fasciolopsis > Fasciolopsis buskii. The sequence goes on from LUCM01006609.1 coordinate 33,810, forward strand.
TGCGTGCCTCCAGGATCCAACGAGCTATACAGGATGGCTTATCTCAAGCCGAAGATCCAATCATACCTGGAAGGTCAATGGGTAGAGGCCTGACGAAGTAGTCTCCTGGTCCTCCAAGTTGGGGGCGTTGATCTGGGTTAGCAGCTCAGTCGGAAAAACGAGTGGAA